>PVLA01013247.1:0-38185 GCA_004027455.1 Hydrochoerus hydrochaeris
GGAGAGGAGAGGAGAGGAGAGGAGAGGAGAAAACAGTTGAGGTGCTGGATATGTAGTGCAGTGGGCACACATCTGCCTAGCACACACTAGGCTCTGGGTTCAGCCCTCATCACGGCAAATAATAATACCAATAAAAAACAAAGTGTGATAAGGAGTGGGGCATTTATAACATTTCATATTACCTCCCTAGGATGTATTTATGTATTACAAAGGGAGAAAGAATACAGAAATATGGCACATATCATCTTCATCAAGTAACCAAAGTTTACATCCTCAGTAATGGATGAAGAAAACTCATGCGCCACTTCGCGGGATGCAGTGAGTACAGCACAACCCTTCCCTGCCCAAGACGGGGATTTGGAAGCTAGGCAGGAAGACGCAGCAAACGAATCCAAACAGAGGGACAATCCACCAACGGGTTGTCCCGTGGCTTTCGAAAGTATAAAAATCATGAAAGTCAAGGAAAGATTAAGGACCTATGCCTGACATGACAGTTAAATGCAATGTGGGATTCTGAATAGGATCTTTGTGTGATAAAGGACCACTGATGAAAGCTGAGCAGGGTGTGAGGGGTTAGACGGTGTAACGCATTGGTGTTGAACTCCTGACTTTGACGTAACTACTATGGTTCTGTAAGAGAATGCCCTTCTTTATAGGAAATACACGTTAAAACATTGGGGGGTGATGTGGCATCATGTCAGTAACTTACTCTCATGTGACAGGGAAAACAATTCTTTACATTATATTTGCAACATTTCTGTAAATGTTGTCTACAATGAGTCTACAATGATTTAAAAATAGTAACTGGGCCAGTTATCAGAGAGCTAGGGGTATAACTTAGTGGTAGAACACATGCTTAGCATGCATAAGGACTTGGATTCAATCCTCAGTACCCAAAATAAATTTTAAAAAAAATAAAAATTATAAGAAATTCAGATTACAACTCCTTAAATATGAATCTATAATTACAGAAAGAAAATTAAGACAATTTAAGAGTAATAGAAATCTTTCTTTTTCTGTGCTTTTAGAATACCCTTGTTTGTGCAGCTTAAAGAATAAAAAGGCCCTTTCCAATCACAGGTTTCAGTATGTAACTAGATGTATTAGGAATACTATTAATAATAATAATACCAGGGCTGTGGGTTTAGCTCAGCGGTGTGCCTGCTTGGCAAACTCAATGTTGTGAGTTCAATTCCCAGTACCAAAAAAAAAAAAAAAAAGTTTTAAAAAGCCGGGCATGGTGGCTCACACCTATAATCCCATCACTTAGGAGGCTGAGGCAGGCGGATTGTCGTGAGTTCAAGACCAGCCTAGGCTACAAAGTGAGCTCAAGGCCAGCCTAAACTGCATAGAGAGACCTTGTCTCAAAAAGACAAAAATAATAATAATAATAATAATAGTACCTCCTAAGCTGTCAAGATCCTCAAGAATCCTGCCAAACCTGTGAAAGAAAGCAAACTGTGAATTAAGTGAAAATCATGAGGATATTTATTTAAAAATAAATAATACACTTTGTGGTGAAGAAAATATCCTAAAATTGATCGCGGTGTTGGTTGAGTAACCCTCTGGATATACCAAAAACCACAGAATTGTACACTTTAAATAGGTGACTTGTATGAATTACATCCCAAAGTAGTTATTAAAATAAAAACAAATAACACAAGTAAAAACTGTGCCACATTACCTCACAGTGTTTTGGACCGTCAAATATTTCTCTCGTAATTCAGGCTCGCTGCCCAGAGGCAAGAGAACTTCAATATAACTGTCCTTCATTCTCCTAGGGGGCAGGTCTTCCTGGGACTTAGCCAAAAAATTGTGAAGTAATTTCCTTTCCTCCATTGCTTTCACATGGTCTCTGAGAAGAAAAGGAAGAACTTCATAAAACAACAATAGTGCTATCCCACAAGTCTAGTAACCCCAGGCCACTCAGATACCATCAGAGGAGGAAAGAAGGGGTCTGGATCAACTCCATCTTCTGTTCCTTCCCTCTCTCTCTAACCACCACTTGATGACACTGAACATTTCTGATGACATTTCTTTGGCTTGCAGATAGGAAAAGCAGAAACGATATAGCTATTCCTGAATGGATCATATACTCACCTTGCTATTTTTTGATCAAGGTGAGTGTATATGGTCCATTCAGGAAAAGCTATATCTTCTACAGTTAATTTTTTTGAAATTATGTATTATTTCTACCCTGTTTTTTTTCTTTAAATAAATTTAAAAAAACACAGAGATGGGCACAGTAATACATAAAGAACAGCCTGGGGCTGGGGGTGCAACTTAGTGGCAGAGTGCTTGCCTAGTGTGTACAGGGCCCTGGGTTCAACCCTCAGTGCAGCCAAACAAAAAAGGAGCAAAGCACAGCCTGGTTCCTGAACTCCATGTTCCCTTGTCTCACTCTGACAATCCTCAGAGTCTCTGTGCCCAGCTCACTTGTTCACCTCTCCCCCTCCCCCTTGCTGTATTTCAGGAAAGTGAGGCAGAGGAGGAAGATGGACCATATCCAAAGAAGTACCACACTGTGCCGCTACACCTGGCTCCCACCTATCTTCTTAAAGGCAGAACGAAAGGTGAAGGAGAGAACAATGAAAAGGAGACAGAAAGGTAAGGAAAAGGGGAGGAAGGTGAAAGAGAAGAGAGAAATGAAGGGATAGGGAACTAAAATGGTGACAATATCATTAAGATGTCTAAGCTTAATTTATGAAGTAGTATTCCCAGAAACATTTAGCCTACTAAAAATATAATAGATAGATGAACAAGTTAAATAGTACCAGACAAATCCAAAATATGAAACACTGTCACGATAAATGGCTTGGCCTCGTAAAAGCCATACTCAAAGGGGAAATGGGAGGAGACAATTGTCAATTGTTCTAGATTAGGCAAGATTAAAGAGTCATAACCACCAAATGGATCTATAAACCTATACTGGATCCTGATATTCTTTTTTTTTAGGTACCAAGGATCCAACACACAACCTCACACTTTCCAGGCAGGTGCTTATGCCGCTGAACTAAATCCCCAGCCCCCAATCCTGATATTCTTTAAAAAGATATAAAAGACACTTTGGAAATAGTTGAGGAAATATAAATATGAATGAGTAATATACACTTAGGGGATTAGTATCAATTTCATTATATAAGAGAATGCCCTATTCAGCGGACACATGAAGGCTGAATTTGTTTGTAAAAGAAAGTGTTTCTTCCTGTGTAAATACCACATTATTTCTCTGGTGTGAGAAACCGAAAGTGTAAATAAGGACCAAAATGTATAATAGATATTGTGAAATAGGAAGAAAATGCTCAAATGGGGAGGGGAACAAAGAAGAGGGGTGGGGCAAAGGAAAGAAAGGAAAAGTAAAAAGAAAATAAGAAAAGAAGGAAAACATGGAAACAAAGCTTTTGTAAATGGGTAGGGCAGGAAGGGTTAAAGGGAGGGTAGAGAAATGGAAAAAAAGCCAAATTATATCACGTACAGGTACAAATTCTCTATGATGAATGTGATCATTTTATATATATATATATATATATATATATATATATATATATATATATAAAAATAATGCTCCAATAAAAACTGATTGAAAAATACATAAATAAATAAAGACTCCACTAAAGAAGAGAGAAAAGAAAGTGTTTCTTTACTGGATATGCATGCTAAAGTGTCAGGATGTCTATAATTTATCTAGAAATGGTTCAATGAATATGTGTATACTGGCAAATATGGCAAAGTGTTACCAAGTATTAAATCCAGATGGTGGTACTTAAGATATTCATTGTACTTTGCAGTAAATTGAAGTGTTTCGTATGAAAGAGTTTGAAAGTGTGTCATTAGATAATTTGCATACCAACAATAGATTGTTGTATGTCTAGTAATTACTTGTCCATTCGCTTTTTATCTCATTTTAGCCTCAAAATCCTATGCACAAAGAAGGATATGATTTTATTTTACAGCCAAGAAATGTTGAACAAACAGAAATATGGAAACCTGGGTGCAAGAGATAATAAAGGAATCAAGTTGCATAAAATTGGAAAAACCAGGAGACTTGGGGGTTCAAGTCCCAAACTCCAACTCTCAGTTTCAGCTTCATGTGTAAAAAAGGGAAGAGGAACACAGGCCGTAAGCATGTCACAAGGTTTGTGATGAGAATCAATGACGTAACATACCCCAATGACTTTGAAAAATGCAGAATATGCGTAAATCATGGTATTTTCTGACAGCACTGTATCAACCCATACATATATGAAAATGTTGCTCTTTACTCTCAAGGAAAAATAATCTCTTGACCCTCTCTCAAAACACAGCTATCCATCCCTGTGAGCAGCCTATCAAATGCCCCCAACTATAGCCGCGGCCGATACCGTGGGGCTGGCAAATGAACATGCGAGTGCATACCTCCAGTTTGTGGATGCGCCTACGATCTCCCGCAGTTTATCTCGAACTGCAACAAAAATAAAGCGGTCACTCCATAAAATGAAGACAGGAGAACTGGACTGCTGCAGTGAGCTCAAACTAAGAAAAATGATACAAGTGCTCAGAAGATTTTGAGACTCATGCATTCTCATTTGTAACAAACAGCTCAGGAAAGGATCGGGTCTCTGCTTCCTGAACACGCAAGATGGCCATACGGCCTCCTTAGTGCAAATGGAATACCTTTCTGTCAACCACTGGAGTTTATCTAAATGAATAAAAAAGAATGTTCAATTATCCATTCAATGGGAGTGTTAGGAGTTGAGTCTGTTTTTTCTCTTTCTTTCTTTCTTTCTTTCTTTCTTTCTTTCTTTCTTTCTTTCTTTCTTTCTTTCTTTTTCAGAACTGGGGATGGAATCCAGGCCCTTGCACATGCTAGGCAAGTCATTTACCACAGGCTGTAAGCCCCATTATGATGGAGATAGCATGAAGAGGGTTTCCACCATCTTTTTTATTTTATAAAGTACTGGAGATTAAATCCAAGGCCTTCACACCAACATACATCCCCAGCCCTTTTTTGTTGTTTATTTTGAAACAGGATCTCACTAAATTGCCTAGGCTGGCCTCAAACTTTCAGTCCTCCTGTCTCAGCCTCCCAAGCCACTGAGATTACTGGTGTGTGCTACTGCACCCAGCTTTTTTATGTTTTTATTCTGAGACAGGTTTTTACTAAACCCAGGGTTAGGCTCCTCAGCTGATAGCAATCCTCCTGCCTCAGCCTCCCAAATTTCTGGAAATATAGATGTATACCAGCATACCCAGCTTCTATCCATCTTTTTATAAGCAATATTAAATCGAGTTATTTGGCTTAGGGAGTAATATTAATATCCAAATCTGAGTCTAATCATAATTGATTTCTCTCATGTCTATACTATCCTAATTGTAAGAGCTTAAGCTAAAAAAAATAAAGACCTAAATAAGCATAAGACAAAGAATACAATTTTAGTGAATACCCACTGTGCAAGAGTGAATTAGCTTTAAACAAAATGCAAGCACTTAACAGAAAAATTGATACTAAAAAAAAGTTGATACTAATTACCACACACACCATGATTCACATGTATAGGTGAACATGCTATAAGAATAAAGGGAAAAATCAATTAGATAATCAGCAGTAATTCAAGACTAAAAATAAACCTACACCATATTTCAAGCAGTGTCTTGACTTCACATTCTTTTCCTAGCATTTCAAAATATATATTCCAGTCATGGGAAATTAACTATAGCTACCCTTGGTCCTATAACAACTAAATAATTAAAACAAAATATTGTTATCTTAACATGCACTTCTATGCAAAATGGCTGATTTTCTGTCAAACAACTGTGTATATACCACAAATACAGTGCACACCCATAGTTAAACACATCATAAAGTACAAAAAATAACCATTAGTAAATTATTCTTATTTCTACCTTTTTTCCTACTGAATACCTTAAATAAAAGAATGGGCACAAAATACATCTAACTGTAAGCCAACTACTGATGCTTGTAGACATAAAATGTGTGAGAAGAGAGGCTGATGTTTAGAACCAAGAAGGAAGTAGAATTTTAAATTTTATTTACATATATACATACATACACACGTATTTATTTGGATCTTTAAAAATGCCATGATTTTAATTATAGTGAATACTCCAAAATTGATAAGGCTAATCCATAGTTTTTGTCTCATAATAGCAAATGAAATCAACTTCAGTTAAGTATGGATTAACAGAACCATGGACTACAGTATTTAGCTGGTATAACCGACAGGCTCAGCTCTTCTCCATGCTGCTTCCTTCCCTTCCAAACCTATGCACAGGAAGTGGACAGCACTTACTCAAAGAGCTCTTAGTTCCCAAGGCTCCAGAACAACAGCTCAGACTCTGAATGTGATTCCTCCCACAGTTCCCCAGCTCTTAGGAGATAGGTAGGTCTCATTATTCCCAAAGTAGCATTCTATGCACCTTCCAACCCAAAGGAAAGCAGGAGTTTGCACCACATAGGTATGAAAGAGAAACATGCATACTTGCCTTCCTGGATGTGGAAGTGTCCCTGTTTCCTGGGGTCCTGGGGTCCTTGAGTCAATCCTCTGCCAGGAGGAAGCAGCCCCTTGCTGAAGGCACAAAGCCTATAAAACAAGACAGAACGCCCTTCAGGCAGACTCCCCGGGGATCCTGCAGAGTTTATGGGCATATCCATAAACCCCTTAATATACTGTCAGGGTTTTTTTTTTTTGGTGGTGGTGGTACTAGATACTAGGGATGAACCCAGAACCCTCACACTGAGCTACATCCCCAGCTCTTTTTATTTCTGAGGCAGATTCTCACTAAATTGCCTAAATTGGACTCTAGCTTGCAATCCTCTTGCCTCAGCCTCCCAGAGTGCTAGGATTGCAGGCATGTACTACCATGCCCAACAGTATGTCTTACACAAATCTGTAGTTGTTTCCCAAGGGTATATATATTTGCATGTAAAAGTATTCCAAAAATTCATCTCTCCTATAGAGTAAACATTTCTTGAGAGCCAAGATCAATTATATAGTTACCTACAAAAATAAATAAAAGATACGAACCAGGTTTAATGGATTTAATCTTGTTTTTTTCTACTTTATTGGCTTCAGAAGTCCAGAACTGATTTAGTAAACAACTTGACAAATGAATTATGAACATTTAGCTTGCTCTTTATTACCACACCCCATTTCCTCAATAAACCAGATAACCCAATTATAAATTAACTATCTCTAAACACTGAATTAGCCCCTTGCAGATTCAAAGAGAGTATTTATTAGACTTAAGCAGAATCTTCCTAGATTCCTAAAAGATAAAATAATAGCTATGTGCCAATCTACCCTCTCAAAATAAGTTAAGTTGATCTTGGTTTACTACTGCTTAAGTGTTGACTCCTAAGCACACATTATCATAACAGGTGGCACACACATATATTCGGCATTAACACCCAGATTCGTGACAGCATGGCTAAAGAAAGTGAGGTACTGAGGGCATCAGGAACTCCAAGTACTGTCCTTCATTGGAGTTCAAGTTACTAGTAAATTCTTACTACCTAGTGCAGGGATAATGAGTAACCAACAATCAATTGCCTGACTTCATGGTGCATAGCTGTAATTCCTGCACTCAGGAAGCTGAGGCAGGAGGATCGCCATGAGTTCCAGGCCAGCCTAGGCTATAATAGTGTGATCCTGTCTCAAAAAACAAAAACAAAATCAATCAGAAAAAGTCAGTAAAAATATTTTGTAAAATCTCTGACTACTTTTGACACTGTGCACTAAGAGAATAAATCCTTGCCTTCTACCACACCAATTAACCTAACTTCAAAGAACACAAAAAATGTGAGCCCTTGCTCAGTGGTAACTGAACTCTGTGGTCATCTGGTCATCTCACTGGGCTATGACACAGTCACTGCTGGTCCACTAGGACCAAAGTGCTCACTAGTGAGCTTTGGGTTTTGGTTATAGGTTTATTCTTCAATCGCATGGCTTAACAAGCCACTATCTTAATTTGGCTTTATTTTTTTCACACTACTTTTGTGCCTAGATTAACATTCAAGTCTTCTTGTTCTTAGCCTTCTAACTTGCATTTTCTCAAAATGGAATTTTCTTTTTTCAAAATTTCACTTTTTTGGGGGGTGGTTTCCAGACAGGATCTTGATATGTAGCTGGGCTGACCTTAAACTCACTATGTAGCCCAGGCTGGCCTCAAACTCATGTCAATTCTCGTGCCTCAGCCTCCTAAGTGCTGGGATTATAGGCACCACACCCAGCACCTTCTGTACTGTCTGTAGGTTCAAATCTCTTACTGAGAGAAGTAGGCTATGTGTCCCTTCATCCTGCACTCTGCAAATGAATATGTGTGGGTTCATTTTTTCTGTTTGTTTTGAGGTTTTTTGTTTTTTGAGACAGGGTCTCATTCTATAATTCAGGCTGGCCTCAAATTCACTATGTACCCAGCACCAGCCTGGAACTCACAGGAATTCTCCTGCCTCAGCCTCCCAAGTTGTATTTTTTGGGGGGCTTGTATGTGAATCAAAGTCATGAACTCGCACTTACTAAGCAGGCACTGTGCCACTGAGCTATACCCCCAGTTTACATGGTTTTAAAAGAAGGTGCTAGAGGAATCAGATAACACACTGGGGAAAAGCTAATCTCTCTTTATTACTACTATTTACTGAAAGAGTAAGAACAAAAAATCATGCAAGTTAATGATTATAATATATGCAGTAAATTTGTACACTATAAAAAACAATAAGGGCTAGGCATGCTGGTGCACACCTGTAATCCCGACACTCGGGAGGCTGAGGCAGGAGAATCACCATGAGTTCAAGGCCAATCTGGACTACATAGCAAGACCTTGTCTCAAAAAAAAGAAAAAGAAAAGAGCTCACAGAATAAGGATTTAGAAAGAAAGAAAGATGCCAAACATAATGGCAGACACCTGCAATCCCAGCTATTTTGGAGGCTGAAAAGGGATCACAAGTTTGAGGCCAGCCTGGGCAACTCAGTGAAACCTTGCCTCAAAATAAAAATGGATGGTGCTTTAGTGTAGCACTCCCTGGGTTCAATCCCCAGTACCAAAAAAAGAAAAAAAAAAAGAAAGGAACATTTCTGCATAGTTGTGTACTATTTCTGTTTTCTTTTTTTCTTTTACCAGGAATAAAACTCAGGACCTTGAACTTGCTAGGAAGACACTGTGCCACTGAGCTATATCCCCAGCCTGACATCATTGTTTTAAGCTAACTGACTGACCCAATGCAGTTTGCAATCATTCATGCAAGCTCCATTCATTTTAAGTGTACACAAGTATATATTTTTAAAATCTTTTATATTATACTTCTTGATACAAGGTCTCTATATAAGGTTGGCCTTGAACTCACTATGTAGTCCAAACTGGCCTCAAATTTGCATTCCTCTGAGTTCAGCATGGTGGTGCACACCTGTAATCTCAGCATTCAGGAGGCTAATGCAGGAGGATCACAGAAAGTTCAAGACCAACTTGGGCTACACAGTGAGCTCAAGGCCAGCCTGAACTACATAGTGAAACCTGGTCTCAAAAAAAAAACCTTGCATTCCTCCTGCCTCAGCCTCCCAGGAAGTGGAATTACAGGCATGTGCCACCATGCCCGTCTAAGGTAATTTTTGTGAGTCTGGGGAGAGAAATTATAGACGCTGCCCAACAAATAACCTAATCATCTCAGATAGTCTGGATTCACTCACAAACTCTCTCACTAGACAGATGGAGACATGCTCAAGGACTCACACAACAAAGGTCCATGGGAGGTCAGCACCAAGGAGCACTTCCAAATTGGGAAAGAAGCCTGTGGGGCAGGTCATGTTGGAGAGGTGCGCCCAGGACTATGCGGCTAGAAAGAAGCCTTTCACCTCACGTCTAATTGAAAATAACTAAAGTCCACTGTGGCCCTTCTTATGACTTTAAACCTGTCTTCAAATACTGTAATGTTATGGGCTAGGGGTTTAACTTAGTGGCATAAACGACTGCCTGGCACGTGCCAGGTGGTGAGTTTGACCCCCAGTAAAAAAAAAAAGAAAAAGAAATAATGGAAAACCAAATGATTGGTTCTGAGGCCCAAATACTATAATGTTTCAAAGAACTATGGGGAGTAATAGAAAGGTCCCCAGGATCCGTGAGAGAAATCCAGGCCACCCGAGGGAGTCAGTAGTGGCCAGAACCACTGTCGGTGGCAGAAGATGGGCAAGCCCAAGAGCAGGATGGCTTCAGAAACTAGAGCAGGTGTGAGCCCCAGAACCCAGCCAAGCTCTGAAGCCCTTAGAAGGGCGGCAGCAGAGAGCCAGGCATGCGCTGGAATCTAAAGCCCTCAGCTCCTAGTGTGCCAGCTGCGGAGATATCCGACACATATCCGATGCCATTCTTCCTGCTCAAGTGGCCCAACCAAACCACCTCCCTGACAAGGGCCTGGCTGCTCCTCAAATGTGAAGTTCCAATCAGCACCAGGGCTCTAGTCCAAAGCCTGAGAGCCAACAGGGACCATGCATTCTTTGGCCACATTTCAGTACACCTGTCATATCCCAAGTGTATCAAGCACGCAACCCTGAAAAGATTCTTCAAGGAAGGACAAAGGGCTGGACAGAGCCCCCAACCCCCCCCCATACACACACACACACACAGTTTCCAACCACACCCCTGATGAGCAAAGAGAAAGGAATTTGGGGGAACACCAACTTCCTCCTTGAAAGTGCTGCTTTGCTTTTACTACCGAATTCCGTGCTGGATGTCGCAAAAATGGGGTGAGGTGTCCTCATCCTACACAGAGGGCCCCGGCTCCAGGCACCCTTTCCCACACAGCCCAAGGCCCGAGGCTTTAGCGCCACCACCCTGGGGCGCTTCTCCCGCCCTCTCGGGCTCCACGGCGGGGCGGGGCGCGGCCTGACAGGCCCTCCACGCAGCTACCTACCGCTGTGCTGCCCGCCTCATCGCGCTCGGCGGCCCGGCACGCGTCTGGAGAACCCAGCCCCGCGTGGTCAGCCGAAGAAACCCGAGGCGAAAGAAGGGCAACAGTCGGGCGCGAGCGCCGGCACTGACGCGACAAGCACGCTTCCCGCGACCGCGCCGTCAGGGGGCGGGACCACCTCGCTGTGCCTATTCCCACCAATCAGCTGCGCGGGGCGTGTCCCCGGCCGAGTTCAGGCCTTTTGGTTTTGCCCGCCTTTGTGGAGCAAACTGAGCGGCAGCCCCAGGCTCTGACATCCGGACGCGGCGAGGTGTGGCCTTGTCTTCTGTCCTCGTCCTGTACCCGTGCGCCTCTGTGCCCAGTCTGTAGTTTTTGCCCTGGGCTGTATGTTGGAATCCCCAGAGCAGATTTCTGAAATAGTACTGCCAGGGACCCGCCCTCTGGAGACTGATTTGATCCTGGGTGCGGCCTGGGTTTTGGGTTGACTCCAGCGTCCCAGGTGATGCTAAGGTCAGCTAAGGCTGAGAACCGCTGGCCTAACGCGGAAAAACCGGTTCCTTTTTGAATCTCTGCCTTCCCCCTCACTTTTGACAGTTGGACGCCGTGAATGGGCCAGACAGTTTCAAGGCTGGAGAGTTTAAAATGATCATCAATAGGCAACGACCTGATTTTCCACTTTATTCAATGATTTCTTATTGAGCTGTTTGCATTGTGTTGTGCACTCTTGTGTATACACTGGGGACGCACAAATAATTTTATAATGACAAATATCACTGGCATTAGATGGTTTACATTACAGGGAAGATAAACCAGCAAATTAAACCTGGTAAAGCATGTAAAGAAGAAATAAGCAAGGTAATGAGAATATTTACAAGTCTTGCTTTTTTATTAGTACCTGTTTGTGGTACATGATGAATACATTCATAAAAAGATAGTGATTTCCTAGGAGGCAAAAGTCATTTCGTGTTTGGTTTTGCCTCCCCAACCCCCATGCTTAGTAAAAATGTGTTTATTTGAATAATAATAGCTGTTTTTAATCACTTCTGCATTTCAATGGGAGTGTGGTCTTTAGCTTTTTCTTTCCTCCCTACTTAAGCCTCCCTGCTTTCTATCAGTCCCATCCAGAAGGACCATCTTTCAGCCTGCAGGGTTACCCCTTCATATTGCCTGGACCTTTTCAGTGGTTGTTTTGTTGTGCTTAGTGTCCACTATACTTCTTGGAGGCAGTGTTGGTTTTTTGAGGCAGGGTCTCACTATGTAGTTCAGGCTGCCCTTGAACTCACTGTATAGTCCAGGCTAGCCTCAAGCTCACAGCAATACTTCCGCCTCAGCCTCTTGAGTGCTGAGATCTTTACACTCTTAGCGCCTAGTGTAATAAATATGGTACTGAATCATACTATGTTTTTACTTGAATATTTGGTTAAAGGAATAAGAGACTTGAAGAAAATAAAGTTCATGAGAATTTTTCAGGTTATATATATGGCATAATACATAACACCACCTCATAAGTTTTGTGCCATTAAGTCTCCTTCTATAGATAATAGCAAACAGAGGGGTAAGACCTTTGCTGAGACTGAGGCAGGGGGATTGCCAGGAGTTCAAGGCCAGTCTGGGCTACATAGTGAATTCAAAATCAGTTTGAACTATATAATGAAATCCTCACAAAACCAAATAAATAAATAAATAAAATTCACCTAATCATTCATCGACACTCATATAAAATGCTACCAATGTCACTGTTACCACAATGAAATCAAATAACAAAACCTAATAATATATTATCAGTTCAATCCTGTATTGAGTGAAAAATATCTAGTAATCATCTTTCCTTGGTCTCCAAACCATATATAATTTTTGAACCATATATGATTTTGGATATCTGCTTTAGGTAGAAAATGTTCTTGGAAAATTGTCATTGACTTGAAAAAAGAAATTAAGCTGATTTCATATAGAGAAACTAATTTGTAAAATTAGCTTATTTTTGGGCAACCCATTTGGGACCCTTCCTGTCTTTCAGGAGCTATTCCTATTCCTCATTCCTTTTCTCCTATAAATTTTCCTACTCAACTTCCATTATTCCTTAGAATTCATTCTTTGACTTCGAGAACATGAACTCCACATATCTGACTTCTAGCATTTCACCTATGTCATCTTGGAGGCCCCAGGGAGATACTTGGAAGGAATGAGGGAAGCAAGACAAGGAGGAAGAAAGGAGGAAGATAGGGAAGGAGGAAGGAGAGAAAAGAGAAAGAAGGATAAAAAAGAAGAGGAAAAAGGAGGAGTAAAAGAAAAGAATTCATCATAATGTGGCCTGCAGAACTGTGTAGGCATCCAGAATCATCTAGACACCAAAGTCTGCAAGACCAGCCCACCTTTTGTTTGATTCTTGTGCCCAGGAAGCAACACTCTGATACTTAATGTTATTATCTGGTTGCCTAAAATGTTATGGTTTGTGTCTAGATGCAGTCTCAGATGGGGTTTTTTCAGAGGTGGCTAAATCTAGAGTGTATGATGCTGGGATTAAGGGTGAGTGATTACTAAGTCAGTTCACTGATGGTTTGGCACCATCCTAATCCAGGTAGCCTAGATAAATTATAAAAAGGGCAGAAAGATGCTGTTAAAATCCCTTGTTGCTTTTGTTGTCTTCCAATGCCATGAACTGCCACCCTCTGCCATGTGCCACCCTACCTTGGAGGCAGCTGATTATGGACTAAAACCTCCATGAACTGTGAGTTAAATGAACATTTTGTCCCTTAAAAAATTAGTTTATTTCCTGCCAGGAGTGGTGGCACATGCCTATAATCCCAGCATTCAGGAGGCTGAGGCAGGAGGATCACTGTGAGTTCAAGACCAACCGAGGCTACATAGTAAATTCAAGGCCAACCTACACTATATAGTGAGACCTTGTCTCAAAAAAAATTAGATTATTTCCTGAATTTATCTATAATACAAAAGGATCCCCAGATGAAGTTGAGAGGAAGAGAAGAAAACAATGGAAAAGAATTTTCCCCTAAGCATGATACAGTTTTTTTTTTTTGTACCAGGAATCAAACTCACAACCTCGTGCTTGCCAGGAAGAAGCTGTGCCCTGAGCTATATCCCCAGTCCCTAACATGATATAGTTTTGACTAACATGTACAGACCCAATTAAGTGTCTGGAGCAAAGCTGAGATGTTTGGCAGAAGATAGTTCAAATATGGAAAGCCCACAAGATACTAACTCAGCTGGAAGCATGAATAAAATAATAATAATAATAATAATGTAGATTCAGAATGTATCTTCTATCAGTTCTATCTCTGTAGAGGCCACTCATTACTCATAAAGATCCCATATTGACTAAAGTTGGCCAACAGGGAAACCATATAGCACTGAGCGTGGTGGTGCATGCTGGTAATCCTAGCAGGTGGCAGCTCTTGGCACCCAGTTGTATGGGAGGCTATGCCCAGTGAGTAGAGCTGCCAATGTTTTAAGAGAAGGTGGAAATGTATTGTGTTTGTGAAAAGTCTTGCTTCTTAAGCATTTGCATAATTTAGAACACATTGCTAAATTCTGTATGCTTTATGTGTTTCTCTTTCTCTCTTAGGTCTGACAATTTAAAAAGATATAAAGACCATTAGGCAGGTAAACAAAAACAAAGAAAGAAAGAAAAACAGGGAGCATTCTTAACTTCCAGGAATTCCTCACCTAGAAATGTAAACAGGGCTGGACAAGGTGGCACACCTGTAGTCAGTCCCAGCAATCTGGAGCCTGAGGCAGGAGGATTACCATGAGTTTGAAATCAGCCTGAACTACATAGTGGGACCCTGTCTCAAAAAGAAGAAAGAAAGGAAAGAAAAGAAGAAAAGAAAGAAAGGAAGAAAGGAAAGAAAGGAAGAAAAGAAAGAAAGAAAGAAAGAAAGAAAGAAAGAAAGAAAGAAAGAAAGAAAGAAAGATAGATAACCAAATATTCCAGTGAATAATGTGCTCTGTGAGCTCAGAAGAACAATTCCTTCTAGCAGGAGGGAGCATGGGAGGAGGTATGGTAAGGAGGCAGGATATGGGCTGCCAGCCACAGAGAGGAGGTAACACATGAGCAAATTCTTCCCTTAAGGAAAAAGAAACAGAATGACTCAAATTGGATTTTCCAGGTTTATAATCCTTAAGAAGCTAAGAAAATTTTTCAAAAAACTAAAGAGAAATGTTTTATTTATCCTTCTGTCTCGCATTACCCCATATTAATGCCTCGCTAATTAAACTGTGTACCTTTAATTCAAGGCACTGGGGAACTTGGCCAGGTACCATTGTGTCACCAGTCCAGGTGACCATCTCCTGGTGACAATGTCATCATCACCACCAACATAGACGAATCTTGTGTTTTGTGTCCTCAGCGGAAGTGAGCTTCCTAAACAACAGAGAAATGATTTCCACACTCGGGAGAGCTACCCTGCTTCCCTGAGGATGACTCTGTACTCAGTCACGCCTTCCCGAGGAGATTTCCTATCTGCTAACATGAACTGTGTCCCCTGGGTACACAGTCCCCACACCATCTATTCCGTGTGCTATTTTGAAACCTGCCTATTGAGGCTGAGAAACCCCAGCTACTAGAGCCAGAGTCAGGGTGTAGTTCGGTGGGAGAATGCTTGCTTATGTGAGGTCCTGATGTAGGAAATAGGGCGTGGCAAAACTGGGTGGGGAAATAAGCAGGAGCTGTCAATTACAAGAGCCCAGCATAGTGCCAAATAATTCCCAGGGCCCCACCAAATAATTCCCTAGACCCTGTATGTGGAACTTCCCGCGGGCTCCCAAGAGATGTGGATGACGTATAAGGACACAGATGGCAGGGAAAACTCGCTGTCTTGACTCCTGCAGGTAACCTACTCTGTGTCTTCAGTGCATTTTTATTTTTGCTTTTATCCTTTCCTCTTTGTTCAGTCCACGTTCACTCTGTAGAGCCAGTTTTTCTCTTACCCCTTCACCCCAAAGAAACTTATGGCATTGTTTTCAGTTTGTCTGTCCAATTCTTTCCTCAGGGAAAGAAAGACCTGGAATACTGTTAATTGGTGAGTCATTGCTAAAGGAACTACCTGACAACAGTCCTAAGTTCAGTGCCCAGCACTGCCAGATGATAGATAGATGATAGATGGATGGATAGATAGAGATAGATAGATAGATAGATAGATAGATAGATAGATAGATAGATAGATAGAATAAAGAGTCAACTCAATAGTCCCTTTTAAGAGGGGCTCATTCCTGGCTTTTGACCCATTTCACTGATTGAAGAAACTGAGCATCTGAACTGTCTAGTTTCTTCCTCTGTTCTGGTCATACTGCATTGCCTTCATGGGATCCCTTCCTCCATTCATGTATTTTCAAGACCAAAATAAAGCCTAAAAAGATTTCCTGACTCTTGTAATCACGGTTACCTTTTACTTTCTCTAAATTGTACTTTTGCAAAGTCCGTACCTGACAGTTATCACTTAATCTTTGCCTTGCATTATTTCTCTAATAATTTGAAGTGTTTATTTTGGTACTCCAGTAATATTACAAACTTTTTTTCAGTACTGGGGATTGAACCCAGGGCCACATTCCCAAGTGTTTTTAAATTCTTCATTTTGAAAACAGGTCTCTCTAAGTCACTAAGTTGCCCAGGCTGGGTTTGAATTTGTGATCCTCCTGCCTCAGCCTCCCAAGTGCTGAGATTACAACCAGCCAGTTAATTCTTAAAATGCATTTAAGATTTAGTTGATTCGCAACCAATAACAAATGCTAGAGGGGACTTTTCCACTGTTGGTGGGAGTGTAGACTGGTGCAACCACTGTGGAAATCAGTGTGGAGATTCCTCAAAAACTAAGATTAGCGGTCCCATTCCACCAAGCTATTCTCCATCTGGGTATCTTCCCAGAAGAATTAAAAACATCATACCACAGTGATATATGTGCAGCCATGTTTTAGCAGCACAGTTTGTAATAGCTAAATCTTGGAAATAACCCAAATGCTCATCAACCGAGGAATAGATAAAAAAAAGATGTGGTATTTTTATACAACGGAGAACTATTCAGCCATAAATAATGATAAACTTGAGGCTTTTATAGGTAAATGGATGCAACTTGAGACCATACTCACAAGTGAAATAAATCCGACTCACATATGTAAACATCGTATTGTCTCCCTAGTGTGAGAAACTAAAAGAGTAAAATCTAAAATATACCATAGATACTGTGAAATGAGAAGAAATTGTTCAAAAGGAAAAAGGAACTAGAATGGTGAAAGGGGGAAGGTCAGTAGGGAAATGGGAAAAAAATGCAAGTCAATTATACTATTATTGTCTCTTAGTTCACTAAAAAGGAAGGCTTGTGCTAATAGCTAGTGGAGAAATTTTTATGTCCATATCTTGTACTCTGAGCAACTACTTAAAGATAACAACACATAATGTATTAACTATTGTTATTCTTCTATTATTTTATTATGAAATTTTGTTTTACTTTTTTCCCACAGAATAATTTTTTAAATATTTAGTTGACTTAGATGGTAGAAACCAGCTCTTGAGCAGGCTGGCAATGGAGGGAGTGGATTGGTAATCCATGCTTCCACTTTCAAAGGCCAGCTTGGTCCAAATCCAGCCTTCAAATTCCAGCTGGATAAGAGCATAATATAAAAACAAAATGGACTAGGGGTGTAGCTCCATGGATGAGTGTTTGCCTGCATTTGCAAAGCCCTGAACTGGATCCCCACACCACAAAATTAAAATTAAAAAACAGGAGTCAAATTACATAGCACATTCACAATTCACCCAGTGGCAAATTGGGTCCACCCTGGTGTCACAAAGGTTGACTGTGATTAGTGTCAACCTCAAGTCACCTCTGGAGCATCCCAAATTTAATTTATTTCCTGATTACCTGTGCATTAATCTGAACCCTTGAGATCTTTTTCAATTAAATTTACTTTTTTCTCCTTGTCGGTATAATGGGCTGTTTCTCTTCCCCTGCCACCCACACTCTTGGAGTCTGAGGCCAGCTAGGGCAACTCATTACCGGAGCGGCATCGAGGGTGGCACAGAGGAGCCACCACAGTGCTGAGTGCAGGGAGAACAGTGCAGGCAGTGGGCATGGCCCGGTCCTGCAGCTAAGCCTCCGTGAGCGAGGCCTCTTGCTTTCCTTCTCTCTTCCACTCAGCTGCAGGATCAAAGCCCAATGAAATCCTCAGTGCTCTTTTGCTCTCTAGCCCACCTCACCCAGGGCAAACTCCTGAGGGTCCCATCTTCTCCCTGGGCACTAAGAAAAGACAAGGCCCCCGCTGTCTCCTGGACCTAGCAGCAAGTCCAGATGGACATTTTTAGTCTGTGTTGCTTCTATATTTTTCCTCCTGTCATGGTAAAATTTTTCCAATGACAATTTACACTTTTTTGTTTCTGTTTGCTTCTTTTGCAGTAGTGGAGACCAAAGCCAGGGCCTGGCCCATGCGAGGCAAGTACTCCCCCAGTACTTCAACAGGACTTTCTCTCCTGTACCTGAGGTTTTTCTGCAAAAAAAAAAAGCCAAAAGCTCCCATCATAAGTGGTTCATTCTAAACTTGACAACATGGGGCAAAGTCTTGATAACCCTCTTTCTATCTCTTACCCAGAATTTGGCACAGAGTGGAAAGGCATCTGACAGTGATCTCTTTCATTAACAAGAAGTATTTTTTGGTTGCTTGTTGGTTTTTCTTTTGTTTTTGCTTTTTGGCACTGAGGATTGAGCCCATGAGGCCATGCATGCTAACCAAGTGCTCTACCACTGATCTGCACTCTGGTCCAAGGAGAAGACTGCAACAAAGAAGTCTAAAGAACTCATAACAGAGAAGAGAGTCCTGTTAGTAGAACCAAAAAATGTACCCAGAGTCTTGAAGGTTCTGTGTTATTTACTGCTGTGGCTCTGATGCCTGACACAATTCCTGATACACTGTAACTACATAATAATAAGGATGAATCCAGTTGTGGTGGCACACACCTGTAATCCCACTGCTAGGGAGGCAGAGGCAAGAGAAACACTGCACGTTCAAGACCAGCCTGGGCTACAGAATGAGTTCAAGACCAGCCTGGACCACATTTCAAGACCTGTCTCACAATAATAATAATAATAATAATAATAGAACAAATAGCAGCAGTGATAGCTGCCACATGTTCAGTACTTAGTACAGTACCTAATATGTTGAAAATACATGATAAACACCAGGCATGGTGGCACACACCTGTAATCTCAGGACTTGGGAGGCTGACACAGGAGGATCATTGCAAGTTTAAGACCAGCCTGGGATACAAAATGAGCTCAAAGCCTGCCTGAACTACGTAGTGAGACTCGGTCTCAAAAAGACAAAAAAAAAAAAGGAAAACACATACTAAAGGTATTGAACAAATGAGGGACTAATACTAGAGATAGTATTATTTCTTGAGCACTTATTGCTCAATGATCTTATTTAATCCTCACAGAACCCATAGGAATTTAGCATTTCCACTATTTCAATTTTTTTTGCTGAAGTCTTTTATTAACTCATATATAATTAATTACATGTCTTCTGATTTGTTGAAGTAATAAGTGAGACAACACTTGCCACAGTACTATCTATCAAAGTGACTGGTCATAAAAACTCCAGCACTTGGCCAGGTGTGGTGGTACATGCCTGTAATCCCAGCACACAAGAGGCTGAGGCAGGAGGATCACTACAAGTCTGAGGCCATCCTGGGCTATGTAGTGAGTTCAAGGCCAGTTTGAATTGCATAGTGAGACCCTGTCTCAAAAAAAAGAGAAAAAACTCTGTACCACATTCATCTGAAGGGCATTCCCCTGAACAAAGGTGACTAATTTTGCCATTTTCATCCTCCTTATAGTATTTCAGGACAGCCCACATAATCTTCATTCTCTTCTGCGAGTCTTGGGAGTGGTGTAAGACTTCTTGCTTCCCTTAGCACCACCACGAAGTCTCAGCACAAGAAAAAGCATAGACTCCTTTTTAATGTAGTCCAAGTGTGCCGTCTTCCAGTCGCTTACCGGCAAACTGCAGCCTTTGCTGAGCAGGAGGAATCCCTTCCTTATCCCAGATTTTGGGCTTTACACTTTCTATAGTGGCTGAGGGTTCACCCTGGAGCTTGACACTCTTCCTCTTAAGGGTTTTGTCCAAAATCTGCACCTTCGCGGTGGTTTCCACCACACATGGTAGATCTGAAAGGGTGACCGCCTCGCAGGCCCACTGACTACCCAGACCCCATTCTTTCCATTTTGTTGATTGGGAAACCATGGATGAGGGACATCAAGTAACTTTCCAGAAAGCTCTTGTGGCCAGGGAGTGGTGGCTAGGTGGCATTTCACAAACACCTGCAGTGACGCCACAGCTGCTGTGCCCCTCCCCACCCTTTAGGGCGACCTCTGCTGGAACCAGGGGACACTGCAGAGGTGGGGGAGTTAGCCTAAGTGATCCTCCCTACCCCCCATAGACTTTTACTTATCACTGTTAAAAATCTAGATTATTTGGGGGGGGGGTTTGGTGTTGTTTGCTTGATTGTTTATTTGTTTTGGAGAGAGTCTCGCTCAGTAGTTCACGTTAGCCTCGAACTCACAGCGATCCTCCTGCCTCAGCCTCCTGAGCACTGGGATTACATGCCCAGCTAAAAATCTAGATTTTAAACAGACTTTTGGACTTATGGTTCAGATCCATCAGCTCATTCAACTTTATCACCAGCCTCAACCCCAGTGTTTTTCCAGGGCTACTCCCTTCCCTATGAAATACCATGAGTGTCCTCAACTCAAACTTAGGCTTCTATTTTTACTTTGCCAATGAAGACATCAGGAAGAAGATAAATACATAGGCAGGCCCCTTTCCCAATGCTGTCCGGAATCAATTTATTGACCACTTCCTTTAGTCCACTTGTCTGCCCCTCCCAGGTCAACATTTCCATCATCTTCTTCCGGATTGGGTGGGCCCGCTGGCGCTGAGTAGAAGTCTTCCGTATCTGATTGCTGTGATTGGTTAGTCAGAGCAACACAGGACAAACGAAGCAAATAACCATCAGTGGTCTTGACATCAACCAGAGCTTCGATCACAGCCTGCCATTTTTTTACCATGGGGCACACTTCGTCACGGGTAGGACCATGCTACGAAAGCGAGGCAGGCAGCTTATGCCCTGCACATACTCGGTGGTTAGCCTGAACTTTCCAAGTGCAGCGTCCTCATCCTGCAAATCAGCAAGGCGCACTTCACGTGCTTGACCTTTGAACCCTTCCGATGCACTTTGGGTTCCTCGAGTTCTGGTGACAAGGGGTTTTTTCTGAAATGTCTTATGCTGAACATAGCTGATGCTGTCATGTCATACCAATCTTTCTTAGAAAATGATCAACCATTTTTTTCTTCTTGGCTCCCTTTTTGTCGCCTTTCGTAAGGTGCTTGTTCCGGCCTCCCGTGTGGCGCTGCTCTGAGAGCTCAAAGTGGCAATTGTGAGGCCTAAAATCGCAATCCCCTGAGCTCTCTCCTCATGCACACACTGGGCATCTCTAGGCCGTCAGCCCACATGTTTCCCTGTTCAGCTTGTTTCTGCATGTGGACAAATGGAGCCTACTTTTTTACCTTTAGTAAATGATAAAGTAATGAATGACACACAGCTCTACCAGCCTGGGCTACATAGTGAGTTCAAGGCCAGCCCCTGAACTACATAGCAAGACCTTGTCTCAAAAAAGAAGAAAAAAAGAAACAAAACCAAAAATATCCTAGGTTTGCATTTATATTTTCCTAACCTAGGACTCTTTCCTGCCTCAAACCAGCAAATAAACAAACTCCATTTCCTCTTTTGTCACTGTACTTTGAGAAAAACAGATCCCAAATTTCTTCTATTTCATTAGTTCCTTTCAGGTGAATCTAAATCTGTCTCACTGATGGGCCAGACCTTTGCATGTGTATCATTCTTACCTCTGCAAGGAAGTAGCAGGTAAGGGCAGGCAAAACAAGGCTGAAATTGCAACCAGAATGGCAAGCGGGGAGCTGCTTCAGGGCCGCAGGGCGTTTCCAGTCTGCAACCAGAGTTGCCCTTCCCTTCCTAGGTCAGTGACACAGGACACTGTAAGGCCGAAAAGGAAGATTAAGTGAAAAAGACATGGCAGATAAATATTTACAAAAATAAAGCTGTATTCATGATATTCATTTCATAAAAAACATTCTCTGAACTCAAAACCACCACAAAGATTAAAAGGCACAAACATTGCAAAAGGAAAAATTTTCCAAGAAAAACATGAAAGCTCTGAACTTGCCCGAATCTAACAGCAGAGTCTTCATTAAAAATGAATTGAGGGTTGGGGATTTAGCTCAGTGGCATAAGCGCCTGCCTTGCAAGCACACAGTCATGAGTTCGATCCCCAGTACTGATAAAAATGAATTGATAGGGCTGGGGGTGTGGCCCTAGTGTGAGTGCTTGCCTCAGACACAGGGGACCCTGGATTCCATCTCCAGCACCACAGACAGAAAAGAAAGAAAGAAATGAAATGAAGAGAAGAAAAGGAAAAGACAAACATGGAGAAAAGTTATGAACTGGTATTTCGCTGAAGAAGAAAGACACGTGGGCTGGGGGTTTAGCTCAGCTGCATAAGCACCTGCCTGGCCAGCCTGAACTACATAGTGAGCCCCTGTCTCAACATGAGAAAGAAGGAACAAAAGGGTAGGAGAAGAAGAGAGAAAGAAAATGAGCCTACCTAAGGACAAGATAAAACAGGCTAGACACACAACTATTCTTCCTAATCTAGTTAGTTGTAATTCTTACCAGGAAGCCAGGAAGGAACAAACATTTAAAGGATACCTCCTGTATCTAAGCACACTAACTACAAAGGGCTTTACAAGTGATTGAATAGTCTCAACCTAAGAGGTGCAAACTATGATCACTAACTCCATTTACACAGATGCACACTGAGCTCAAGAACCTTGTCCAAAATCATGTAGCTAATAGCTAGCAGCAGTGAAATTTTCATCCAAAGCTGCCTGGCCTCAAAATCCCTGCTTTTTCCAGGTGTGGTGGCACACAATTGTGACTCCAGCACTCAGGAGGCTGAGGCAGGAGGATAGTTGCAAGTTCAACACCAGCCTGGACTACAAAGTGAGCTCAAGGCCAGCCTGAACTGCATAGTGAGACCCTGTCTCAAAAAGACAATAATAATAATAATAATAATATGCAAGACATTTATTAATGAAACATCATCTGTGAGAAGTAGAACAAATGTTCTCCTTATCTACAGTTTTTTTTCTTTGCCCAAGTTCCAGTCTTTGGACAGTATTTGACAAAGTATCTGTTTTTCTATTTACCATTTTTGCCAGAAGACCCATGAAGCCAGCAATTACATGGTGATATAGGAAAAGGCTAAAAGGAGATGCAGTTGTACTTCTCATTCTACCAGTGTAACTGTGTAACTAGGCACTAGTACTTTGGCCTCTCTGAGATTCTGTTTCCTTAGCCGATAAGGATTTTGGATTGAGGAGCCACGAAGGGAAGAAATCTCTCAACAACAGAGTTTAAAGACACTGAAAAAAAAAACACCTCTTATACTTCCAGGCCTTCAGACCAGCATTATTTTTAATTTTTACATCCTTTTTCTGTTTCTGTTTCTGTTTTTGAGATAATGTCTTGCTATGTAGTCCAGGATGGCCTTGAATTCAAGGGGATCCTCCTTCCTCAGCCTCTCAAGTGCTGGGATTGCAGGTGTGCACCACCACACCTGGCCAAGATCAGCTTTATTTAAATGCTGATTTTATTCTTAGATTTTCCTGAAGTGTACGATGGAAATGCACAATCAAGTTTTTTCGGTGCGGGGAGGTATCTTGGTGGTTTTTGTTGTTTTGTTGCATTATGCACTACATATTTTTTTTTTTTTTTGGTACCGGGAATCAAACTCACAACCTAGTGCTTGCCAGGCAGGCACTCATGCCACTGAGCTAAATCCCCAGCCCCACGTATTTTTTAATTTAACAAAATCTAGATAACAAAGCCAGGCATGGTTCCACATGCCTGTAATCCCAGCACTTGGGAGGCTAAGGCAGGAGTATCACTTTAAATTAGAGGCCAGCCTGGGCTACAAAGTGAGTTCAAGGACAGCATGAACTACTCAGTGAGATCCTGTCTCAAAAAAAAAAATCTCAATAAGAAAGTTTGCCATATGTTAAAAAAAATAAGTAACAATCCATAAAAACTAAAACTAGATAAAGTTGGGCATGGTAGTGCATACCCATAATCCTAGCACTCAGGGAGGTTGAGGCAGGAAGATTGCAAATTCAAGCCCAGAACAGGCAATTTAGTGTCTTACCCATACCCTGTCTCAAAATAAAATATGTTTTTTAAAAGGCTGGGAATGTAGCTCATTGTGAAAGCTCTAGGTGCAATCCCTAGTACAGGGTAAGGGAGGCTAAATAAAGTCACATCTGTAGCCAGGCATGGTGACACAGGCTCAGGATTCTAACACTTGGGAGGCTGAGGCAGGAGGATTGCTGCAAGTTTGAGGCCAGCCTGCACTAGATAGCAAGACCCTGTCTCAAAATAATCTTCAAAGTGCTAAGCAAGGGATTCCATTCATGATAAACACTAAGAAATGCTGGTTTCTGGGATCTGGGGAGAGCATTTACCTAATACCTACAAGGGTCTGAGTTCAATCCTAACACTGCAAAAATTAAAAAATAAAGGAAATGCTAGTTGTATATCTCCTTTCTTCCTCTGAAGCAGCCTGCCAAATGAACATTGCTTGCACTGGGGTCAGAACATGGGAATAATCCTTGTTCCTCAGGCCAGATAGAGGCTGTGCTATGGTTTATAACTAGATGCTCCCCTAAAAACTTCATGCAATCATGGATGGAGCTTCTGGGAGGTGAATGGATCACTGGGGCATGATATTCATCAGTGGATTTGTCCACTGATAGGCTTATAGCTAAATGTGATGTTGGGAGGTGAAGCCTGGTGAGAAGAGGTGGGTCACTGGGGCAGTGGCCTGGGTTTTTGTCCTTCCTCCTCCTTGATCTCTCTCTGCCTCCCACTACCATACTATGGACTGTTTCTCCTCAGTGATGTCCCTCTGCCATGCTACCTTGCCTTGGAGCCAAAGGACTATGAACTGACCCTCTACAAACTGTGAGCATAAATAAACTTCTCTTTCTTAGAGCTGCGGGTGCTGGGTATTGTGCCTTAGCAACAAGAACGTAACTAAGGTAGGCTTCTTGGGTAGAGTTTACTCTCTTGTATTTCCTTGTTTGAAGTATTCTCTGTTTTTCTGGGTTCTCTGTTAATACTTATTTGCCAGCTTGCAAATGGTACAAAGACTGATAGACTGAATGGTGAACTTTCAAATCTATTGCATGGACCCAGAGGCCATAAGGAAAAATTGAGGTGTCTTATACTTTGAGCACTAACAGGCAATTACTTCCTATGATCCTATTGAGTAACCACCAAACCCAGATTCAAAAAGTTGATAGCTTAGGAGGCCTAAAGATGGCTGACTGAACTTTTCAGGTCCCTTAAGTATCTGTGAGGTATTAGAGCCTTGCTCCCTGAGTGGACTGCCGAATGTCAGTCTGGGTTTTTTTGTTTGTTCAGTTGGTTGGTTGGGTTTTTTTGTTTTTTGTTTTTGTTTTTGCTTTTGTTTTTGGTACAGGGAATTGAATTCATGACCTCATATTTTCCAGGCAGGTGAACTATATTTCCGGTCCAGGATTTCAGCCTTGGTTTAAAACTATGAGGCAGGGGTGCAGCTAGGAGAAGGTTGATCACATTAAACGAGTTTTAAACTGTGTGTTTTGAAACCAGACATGGTGGTACACACCTGTAATCCCAGCACCCAGGAGATTGAGGCAGGAGAATCTCTGAGAGTTCAAAACAGCCCAGGCTACACAGGAGGATTCGGCCCAGCTGACATCTGAGCAGGGACCCAGCTCAGCCAAGCCGGGACTCCTGACCCACGGAGCCCACAGCACCAATGTGCCTGTCACTAAGCCTCAGTAACATGTTATGCAGCAACAGGTGAGCAATACAGAGGGCCAAGTAGAACACAGCCTGACTCAAGTAACTCTGGTGGCATGGCATGAGGGAAACATCATAAAAAGCTTTGGGATCCTGACTTTGGTGGATCCTTGAAAGAAAAAGTATCCAAGATGGACAGTGACAGCCCCTGGGCAAATAATACCACCAACCCCAAACCAGATGTAATGGTACATGCCTGTAATCCCAGCACTCTGGAGGCTGAGGCAGGAGAATCACTGTGAGCTTGAGGCCAGTTTGGGTCACACATAAAAAACAAAAACAAAAAACAAAAAACAAAATCCGACCAATCTTAAATTGTAAATGTTCATAGCTGTACACTTCTTAGCTTTGACAATTTTGTAACCCTTGTGAGTCTCAGGTTTTATAAACTGAAAAGATCAAGCTAACAGCAGGATATGAGGTTACATACCTGTGATCCCAGCTACTCAGGAGGCTGAGGCAAGAGGATCACAAGTTTGAGGTCAGCCTAAGCAATTTACCAAGACCCTGTCTCAAAGTTAAAAAAAAAAAAAACCTAGAGAAATAGCTCACTGGTTAAGTGTTTGCTTAGTCCTCATGGGGCCCTAGGTTCAATGCCCAGTACTACAAAACAGAAACTGTAAGACTCAAACGAGACAATGAATACATCATGTGGTGGTTAGCTCTCAGCAAAAAAAGGGTCAGAACCCTCACCAGAAAATTTCCCCCAAAGCAATCCTGCCCAGTTCATACTCAGCAGTCATAAGATAATGCACTAACCCTCACCAAAACAACACAAGATAAACCAGGCATGGTGGCATGCGCCTGTTAGCCCAGCACTCAGGAGGCTGAGGCAGGATTGCCATGAGTTTGAGACCAGCCTGAGCTACATAAGCAAGTTCAGGTCAGTCTAGACTACATAGTGAGACCCTGTCTCAAACAACAACAACATGAGATAACAATAAGCCTTTCTGCCGAGTGCAAGGTCAATGTACAACTTCAGTTACAATGCAGACATGCCTGAATGATTAGCAAGACATTGAAAAACACATTTCTGAGTTATCTACATTCAACTTAACCTTTCCCCACATCTTTAATCCTTTATGAAAACCCCAGCCTCAGGCGGGGCATGGTGGCACTCCTAGCACTAGGGAGGCTAAACCAGAAGGATCACCCTAGTTTGAGGCCAGCCTGGGCTACAAAAATGAAAATACATATAAATATACATACAAATCCCAGCCTTAGCCAGACATGGTGATGCATACCTGTAATCTCGCACTCTGGGAGGCTGAGCTAGGAGGATCTCAAGTTTCAGCCAAGCCTGAACAATTTATCCACTTAGTGAGCCTTTGTCTCAAAATAAAAAACAACTTGAAAAAGGGATGTAGATCAGTACAAAGGTGCGGGATTCAGTGCTTGGTGCCACCACAAAAAAAATGTCAATAAAACCACCTCTTCCCCCATTTCATGGAGTAACCTGCTGCTCTCCTGCAGTGCATCAGTAAATCCTTCATTTTCTATACTCCTGACTGTTGGGAAATTCCTCTTCCTCCTGGGCCATGGGCCCTCCACCCTGCTCACCTGGCACAGAGCACTAGGCCACTGTGCTGCCTCAGCCTCCTTCGACCTCTTACATTCCCCCTCCTCTTGCCTCAGCCACAGCAATTCTTTATCACAGAGGTTAAACTATGCCATCCTAACCTACAAACCTGGAAAAATAAACTACATCTCCAGGGATGGCTGCAGAACCCGAATATCTAGCACAAAGTTTAATAAATCCTTGACGTGTTGACCCATCAGCCAATATGATTTTGCCAAATCCTAGGTACACTGTTTAAAAATCCTAACCCAAATAGAAAATGGCTTTGCCTTAGCTTCAGCTAGGCAGCTGACATGAGTACCTAATTGCACAGGTTTCATTTTGTGCTATCAGTCAATGCATAACAAAGCGCTCTGTGTTTCAGACAGAGACAGAGCCGAGGTTAGGGTCTGCAGTTATCCAGGAGCCGTGGGCCAAGGAGTCAAGAAAAACACTGCTTTCAATAACTCAGGCAGACAAGGATCAGTGGTTTTTATTCTTGTTTGCTTTTTGTTTTTTTTTTTTGAGGTAGGATGTCATTCTGCAGTTCAGGCTGGTCTTGAACTCACTATGTAGCCCATGCAGGCCTGGAATCCACAGTGATCCTCCTGCCTCAGCCTCCCAAGTGCTGGGATTACAGGTGTGTGCCACCATGTCTGGCAGTGTTAGTTTTAAAGACCTCTGCAAAATCCATTTCCTAAGCTCCTTGCAGGACTCACTGGGCCTGAAATCCCCGGAGGTAGGAGAAGTAAGAGAAGGCACCTCTCTCCTCCACATACTGGACACTGTCACCTTAGGCAGAGAGCACCTTTTGAATGGTAGCAGTGGTCACTGAGCGACAAAACTCTCATTCTCACGCTAAGAATGCTGTGGACCCCTTTTATTCCTTCTCTTCTTGTGGAAATCATCCTCTGGCTCATTGTAGAAACTCAAATCTGTCTGGAAAAAAATGGGTTGTGAAAGCAGTTGCTCTTAAGAGGCTTGAATACTGGCTCAAGCAGGAACAATCTAGAAATAACCAGCTTCTAATCCAATTGTTCCTGAACATTTGGGTCTCGGGATAGTTAAAAATTATTGAAGAAGTGGAAGAATGTGTACCTTCAAAAATTCTGGAAATTAAAAAAAAAATTCTGGAAATGCAGTACGTAAGGACATTCTTTTAGTCATTCGAGTAATGACATCTTCAAACACCCAGTAAATGTATAATTTATTTCAAAATTAAAAGGCAAAGCACTCAGGAGGATGAGGCAGGAAAGTCGCCACCAGTTGAAGGCCAGCCTGAGCTACAAAGTGAGTTCAAGGCCAGCCTGAACTGCATAGCAAAGCCTTGTCTCAAAAAGATAAAACAAAGACAAAAAACAACAAAAACCCCTATATACAGTGTAACAAATCCTTCAAGAATTCTGCAGTGAATTAAAATACTTAAATGAGCAAAGGGAGGTCATTTGACAAAATCAGACCTTCACTCAAGACGATTGAGGAAGGGATCTCTCCACCAGAAGAAAAGTGCTTCCACAGGGAAGCTGAAAGTAAAGAAGCAAAACAAAGTGAGGAAGAAATTTCAATTCTAAAAATGACAAGTCTAAGGGAAAGAAATGATTGAGGAATCTAAAAGCTTGCTTTAGGAAATCATAGGAAACAAAACAGACAAGCACACACTCCTTTGAGTCATGAGAGCGATGACAACGTCATGCCCCGCCGGCTCTGGAAAATTCCATCAAGAGTGAAAAAGCCAAGTGACCTCAGGACACTCCCAGAGGGCCTCGAACCACGCTTTGAGAACGGCTGCTCCAAACCTTCGCCCATCGCGTGAGATTGGGCCTTCTGCGTTTGCTTTCCTGACTGACGTGGGTTGCAAACAGCATAGTCAGTGGTCGGGAATCTGGGGCTCCGAGGGGATTCCTCTTTCTCCAAAGGTCACAGCGGAACGCGCGACACCCAGGTCCGGTTTCCGGGGAGGCTGTCATCCAAGGCGCCGCCAGAGGGCGCTGTTGGAAAGCCTCCCCGCGCACTGCGCCACTGACCCTCCTCCCCAACTCAAACCTCTGGGTTCACATCAACGCCCGGAAGAGAGGGCGGTGCCCGGGAAGGGGGAGGAGTCGCAGCCTCATTGGACGAGCTGCTTCAGTCTCACGGCCCGGGGCGGGGCTTCTTTGAGGTAAAAGGACGCTCCGCCGCAGCTGCCGAGCACGGCTCGTTTTTGCAGCTCTGAACAATTTCCTTCACTTACTGCGGTTCGCCAGGTCATGGTGCCAGCCTGACTGAGAAGAAGACGCTCCCGGGAGACGAATGAGGAACCACCTCCTCCTGCTGTTCAAGTACAGGGGCCTGGTCCGCAAAGGGAAGAAAAGCAAAAGACGAAAATGGCTAAATTCGTGATCCGCCCGGCCACCGCCGCCGACTGCAGTGACATCCTGCGGCTAATCAAGGTAACGGGAGGCCCAAGAGTGGCCGCCGCTTGAGTTCCCTTCTTTGTCCCCTCCCCTGGGACCCGATCGGCCAAACCTGCCCAGTTCCCCGCCTCCGAGCTGGCCCTCATTTTCTTTTCTGCTTCTCTCTCTTCCATGTGCATCGCTCTAGGAACTGGCTAAATATGAATATATGGAAGACCAAGTGATGTTAACTGAGAAAGGTAACGCCGCAGTGGCGGGGTGGGGGCCCGGTGGCAGTGCCCGTCACCTGCCCGGAAGCCAACGCTGTCCCTGTCACTCCTTCTTGCAGATCTCCTAGAGGATGGTTTCGGAGAGCACCCCTTCTACCACTGCCTGGTTGCAGAAGTGCCCAAAGAGCACTGGACTCCGGAAGGTAACCCCTCGCCCTGTCCGGAAGCCGAGAGAGCGAGTGTTGTGTAAAACTTGTAGCCCCTGCTGTGTAGAAGCCCCGAGCACACTGGCTGAGGTCATTACGCAAGCTGGCGGGGAATCCTCGCCAGCCGGTGTTCAGGTTACTGAGGAAAACACTGCTATGCTGTATTTTATAACAGGGCGGGTTAAAAGAGCTGTTTAAGTAAGCCTCAGTGCTGTGGAGACCCGGAAGAGTTAGGTGTAATGTCATTTGTTGTTGTTCAGTTTCATAAAATGGTTTCTTGTTTGACCCTAACCTAACCTTTTTTTTTTTGTAATCGTGTTAAATCACATTTTTTTTCTTTAATTTGTCCCAATCTTCAGGTTACAGTCTCTAGCTTCGCCATGTACATGGCCCTTCCGTGTACATGGATGGGCGGGGAGGTAACTAAAAGATCCTTTACACAATAAAGTAGATGATCATGATAAATGAGGTAAGGTCCTATTATCACACACTTAAAACACGGTAGATCAGAAAACCCTATCATACTCGCTTCCTGTCTGTTTGCAAAGAAATATAAATGGCTAGAAAGTTTAATTTGAAACCTTTGCCTTCATTTGGAATTGTGGACGCCTCTTAAGAGGGATTTTTTTTTCTGGCCCCTGTTGACTGGTCACAAGACAGCTAAAAGGGGAAGTTTGGGTGGGTACACAAGTTTCTTTATGACAGCTGTTCCCCAAGCTAGAAGAAATGAGCTGGGTTTTTTAGAGGGGCACCATGTTTTTTTTTTTCAAGGTACATGGATGTTACATAATACCCAGTTCCGGGTATTGCTTACTTCTTCTGGCTTAAAAACTGGGGAGAACAAATCAAAAATATTTAAATTGGAAGGCAAGTTCTGAAATTAAACATTGTGCTTTTGGCCTGATGTTCTGACCTTAAGGAAGCAAGAGTTGGTAAACTCAAAAATGTTTACTCTTCTGAACTGCCGTGTAAACCCGACTTATTCCCAAGTCAGCATACAAGTATATCATTAGGATGTGAATAATGTGTGTGCTCCGTAGTTTAAGACCGTAGCACTTTTGCTCTGGCAAGTAATGAAAGCGTTCTCACTTCCTGAGTGTGAGGCCCAGCTGACTGCAGAGTAGCCAGTCCCCAGTCGTAGCCTGGCTTCAGCTGCCTCTAATGCGTGCTTTTTGCAAAGTCATGTCTGAGAACAGTGAGCTTGTCCCACAGTGGCCTGGACTGCTCTAAGGTAAAAGTCAGGAGGCAGCCCAGCAGAGTGGCTACTTGTCTCTGTAATGTTACATGCATGTATATTTCTTTAAAACCTACCATAGGCTTCTGATTCTGCCGCTACAACTGTATTGGATTGTTTTTCTTCCCTCTGTCTCACCTATATGCTCTTATTCCAGGACACAGCATTGTTGGTTTTGCCATGTACTATTTTACCTATGACCCATGGATTGGCAAATTACTGTATCTTGAAGACTTCTTCGTGATGAGTGATTATAGAGGTACACAGTTGCGTTCTGGGCTATTGGGGGTTCTAAAATGAACCTCTTAAGTTCTTACAATAAAGTTTTCAATTGTCCTTCTTCCTTTTAGGTTTTGGTATAGGATCAGAAATTTTGAAGAATCTAAGCCAGGTATGGCCTTGTTTTTTGGGTTTCCGAATTTGGAAGGGTGACTGGGTGATGTCAGTGACTGACTCAAAATTGCGTTTTGGAAAGCAGGTGTAATGTCAACCAGTTGGTATTTTCTCTCACAATAGGTCGCCATGAAGTGTCGTTGCAGCAGTATGCACTTCTTGGTAGCAGAATGGAATGAACCATCTATCAACTTCTACAAAAGAAGAGGTGCTTCTGATCTGTCCACTGAAGAGGGGTGGAGACTCTTCAAGATTGACAAGGAATACTTGCTAAAAATGGCCGCAGAGGAGTGAGGTGTGCTGGTGGAGACGATTACAACCTCCATTCTATTTTAGAATATATTCTTGACTTACTTTGCTTTCTATCCTGTTTGTAGTGAAATAATAGAATGAGCACCCATTCCAAAGCTTTATTACCAGTGGCGTTGTTGCATGTTTGAAATGCGGTCTGTTTCAAATGGTAGTCATGTATGTGGTTTGGAGTCAAATTTCTCCTTGAACATCTTTTGATAAACAACAAGGTGGTGTGATCTTTATATGAAAAAAAAAACTTCATTCTTGTGAGTCATTTAAATGTGTACAATGTACACACTGGTACTTAGAGTTTCTGTTTTGATTCTTTTTTAATAAACTACTCTTTGATTTAATTGCTTGTGGAAGTACTTTTACTAATTCTTCCATCTTCACCCATTTTCCTTGCTGAGAAATGTAAAATAAAAATGATCCAAACATCAATAGATAACAAAAGCCACTTAAAGACAATCTTTTAACACAATTTATAATTTTTATGGTCAAGTTGAATTGCAAAGTTTGTAACAACATATGAAACTTGACTTTCCCTCAGTAGCACTGTATACATCATCTGACAGAATTTTCGAGAACTTGGGTTAAAAAACCAGCTTAGAAAAAAGGCCCACAAGGAGAAAGTCCCAAGTGGAAGAAGAATTATGAAACACTGAAAACCAAAGGGAAAAAATCCCATCCCACATAAAATGCTTGTTTTATTTCTGATTTATTTTATTGCTGCAATCTGGAGATGAAACCCAGGGCCTCCCATGTGCTAGGCAAGCTCTTTGCCCCTACGCCACCCTACCTCCTCACAGCCAAGATGGCACATTCATTATGGGAAATTAGAGAATTAAAAGGAAACTTGAAACTAAAGTGTAATATGGGACAAATCTGATTAAGTTTATAGCACTGTCTTAACAGAATAGGGCTTCTGTAGTAGAGAAACAATAGGTGAGCGGAAATGAAAGCTTTGTCAAGGGCTGAAAATGAAACAGAAGAGGCAAAGAAAAAGATAGTTTTCCCCTTAGACATGTGAACCCTTTATTACTCATGTTGACCTACATTCCTAAACCCACTAATTTCTACAGTAATGAAAATGATAATTGATAAGAACCACTGTAGACTTATGTCTAAGAGTCAAGTTTCCTGAGAGAAGTTGTAAGCTACTTGAAAAACAATAGCTCCAAGTTCCCCAGGCAAGGACTAACTGGGCTTTCCAGGTTCCTGCATTTCTATCAGCATCTCTTCCTGCTTCCTAGGTTAGGAGGCAGCCCCTGGAAGAGTGGGGTCCAGTAACACAGGAGGGCTTTGGGATTTATGGTGCAGAGAACATGCCAAGAAACAGGTTTACGCGGTCAGCTCCATCTAGAACCCTGCTAGCACAGCAAGTGACAAGGGAAGCATGGCAAAAATGAAACAGATATTTGGAAAATTGTGTTTTGGGAACTGGGCCTTTCAGAGGAAAACAACTGCATGCTGACTGTGATTAAATACAGTATTGAGTAACTTAACTGAGTTACTACATAACTATTTTCTCATCCTTCTTAGAGTTTAGCCTTAAAGGCCCAGTGTTATGAAGAAAGCTTTTTTATTTTGTTTCTTGAGACAGGATCCCAGTATGTAGTTCAGGCCAGCTTGAACTCACTATGTAGCTCAGACTGGCCTCAAACTTCCAGGAATCCTGGATCTTCCTGCCTCAGCCAAGTACTGAGGTTACGGGAGTGTGCCAGTGTGCCTGGCAAGAGGAAAGCTTTCGGGAAGCTTTTCTATCAACTTTGGAGAATGCTTTGAGTGTGAAGTGTGGAGGTGGTTGTGAGCCTGGCAGTGCAGTTTGAGTTTTCCCTGAGCATTCTGAGCTGGAGGCCAGGCCTGAGATCTTTCTTAAACAAGCAGGTCCTGTTCTTTGCAAGCCCCCGAGGTACATCCCATGTTCCTGCATAGTGTCTCTGGCCTCAGGTTTTGGAATAAGTTGACTTCTCTGTTCCCAGATGGTTGGCAACAAGGACTGCCCTGCTCTGCTACCCCATGAGAATGAACTGTAAGAACACAGCTGGGGCCCAAACCACCCACAAAACAAGCAACTGTGTGGGCCCAAGCACATCCCCTCAGGCATGTCATTGGCATAGGTGCCTTCAGGCAAGATTCTGGGGTGCCATCCAGAAGCCATCAGGGAACCAACCTGAAAGTACGTGCTGCACAACAGCCCAAACTGCCCTGTTTGCAGAACCAAGAAAGAGGCAAGAAAGAAAGAGCAGGAAAGGAAAAGAAGATCAAAGGAAACTAGAAATGAAGGGACTGTGGGAGTCAAGTAAAAATTCCACTGAAAACAATTCTACTGCCAATTCTAACCAAATCTGCCAAGAAGTGTCCTTGGAAGAACGTGGCCAGTTCCCTCACTAGCACTGGTGCAGAGCTTTTAGAGAGCTCATTTCTATGGATTTAAAAAGGCATCAAGGCCAGACATGGTGGTACATGCCTGTAATCCCAGTACTTGGGAGGCTGAGACAGGAGGACTGCTGAGAGTTCATAATGAGACCCTGTCTCAAAAAAAAGTTGAAGTTTTTAACCAATGGTCTAAACTATAATGGCTATTAATGGACGCTTTGAAACTAAAACTGTGAAGTCACACAAGGAAGTCACTGCTATAAAAGGAGTAGCTGCTTTGGGGGCAGTAGTCATTGTGACACAGCACGTGATGGGGCTCCTGAAGGGGCTGGCATAGTCGTTTTTTTCTATTTTGTTTTACTGGGAATTGAGGCCAGAATGCTTTACCAGCTACATCCCCAGCCCTTTTTATTGAGATAGGATCTCACTAAACTGCCCAGGCTGAGCTCAAACTTGGGATGCTCCTGCCTCGGCCCTCTCAGTAGCTGGGATTACAGGTGTGCACCACTGTATGCAGCACAATTTCTTTTTTAAATCAGATTTTATTGGTGCATTTTATATACACATAATTATCACGTTCATCATAGAGAGTCTGTACCTGTATGTAATATATCTTGGCTTTTTTTCCCCATTTCCCTACTTTCCCTTCAACCCCTCCTCCAGCAGAGTATTTTCTTGACCTGGGCAATAGTTGGAAGGGTATTCCTTTAGTTCTCATTATTTTTTTAAGAATTAGGGTCTTTTGAGGTAGGGTTATAACTAAATGGTAGAGCACTTGCTTAGTATGCATGAGGGCCTGGGTTCAGTCACAAACTGAAACAAACAAAAACAAACAAACAAATGTGGTCTCACTGTTACCAAGGCTGGCTCCACTCTTGGGCCTCAAGGTATCTTTCTGCCTCAGCCTCCTGAGTAGCAGGATGTTATGGTTTACATCTAAATGTTTCCCCAAAGCCTCATGCACTCATAGGTGGGATTTCTGGCAGGTGACTGGATCACGGAGGCATGATTCTCTTTAGTGGATTTGTCCACTGATGATGTTATAGCTAAATATGATGTTGGGAGCTAAAGCCTGGTGGGATGAGGTAGGTCACTAGGTGTGTGCCCTGGAAGAATGCATCTTCCTCCTCCCTGCTTGATCTCTCTCTGCTTCCTGCCTACCACACTGTGAACTGTTTCTCCTCTACAATGACCCTCTGCCATGCTGCCCCTCTATCATACTGCCCCTCTGCCCCTCTGTCATGCTGCCCTCTCTTTGAGCCAGCTGACTATGGACAGAAACCTCTACAAACTGTGAGCCAAAATAAACTTCTCTTTAGAGCTGTGAGTGTTGGGTATTGTATCTCAGTGATGAGAAAGTCACTAAAACACAAGAGATTAGAGGGATGCATGGCCTTCTTTTTTTAAAGCTATATTTTACTTTGTGCAGTTGTTTCATTATAAAAGATTAGGACTTGCTTAGTGGCTGTAATGGTTGACATGTTGTGCCAATTTGAGAAGTTCAGAAGTTTAACAAAGGGAGTCAGCAGGAAGCTAGGATCCTTACATTGTAAACATCCTCATCCTGCACAAGAGGAGGAGATGGAGATGATGTGAGTGTTGCACCCACTCTGGGTTGGGGATAGCCTGTTTACTATATAATGGGGAAAAAAGACTTGTTCTTCCCCCTATTTTTGCTCTTGTTGCTTTTGATGTCTTCTGCCACCATAAACAGTTGCTCTTATGCCATCTCACTCTGTCTTGGAGCCAGATGATTATGGACTGAAACCTCCATAAACTGTGAGCTAAATAAACCTTTCCTTCCTTAATTTTGGGTATCAGGTATTTTGTTCCAGCAATGAGAGAAAAGTAACTAAGACAGTGGTACATGTCTATAATCTCAGGACTCCGGAGGCTGAAGCAAGGGTATCACCATGAGTTCAAGGCAAGGGCTACATAGTGAGTTCAAAGCTAGCCTGAACTTCAGTGAGACCCTGTCATAAAACAAAACAAAAGATTAGGATCAAGCCAGGCTTGGTGGCATACATCTGTAGTTCCAGTACTCAAGAAGCTGAGGCAGGAAGATTTTGAATTTGAGGTCACCTAGACTATACAATGAGACCCTGTGTTTAAAAAATGGTCAAAAAGAAGACAAGATGGCCAATCACTGAGCAACAAAATACAAAGCCTCCCGGGAGAAACAACTCATATGCCAGAATAAAACACCATGGAGAGACCCAGACGGGGGAGATGGATCCTCTTGACACAGGAAGAAATTAAAACATAAAAAAGCTCATAAAATACATCAAGACTACAACTGAGACAGCTGAAGATTGTGGGACACAGCGTTTTCATGGTAACCCGGCAAGTGTGTACCAGCTTGGATCCGCGCCAGCACAGCCGCCCAGATTGGTTCCTGCCGCCACTCGCAGGAAGAAGTTCAGTGCTGAGGTCAGGGGTTGGTGAGCCCAACAGAGAGCAGAGCCAGCAAAGGGACTTTCATTAATCCACGGTCAGTGCCGGGAATGAGACCCCCCCGCCAACATGGGAGGGGTGCGACCAAATGGGTGACATGTTGGAATTGGGCAGGAGGAGCCTGAACTTGGAGTGACAGTGACTTCAGTCGGTTGCTCCCTCCCCAGAGCAGATTCGTGGGATTTGCTTGGACTGGGCCACGCCCCTGGCTGGGACTCAATGAGCTGTCCCAAACTGATTCCCTGCGCCTAGCATGCAGGCCCCTGAAGTTTGGTTGGCCCAGTGGGGAGGGGTAGGCATATGCAGCCTGCTTACACCTCAGTGACAAGAGCAGGCAGGAGAAGGCAGAGTTCCCTCGCCAGTGTGCTTCAGAGGAACCGGAGGAACCATGGCAAACAGGGAAGGGGCTGGGACCTACACTGTAACCTGTGTGGAGGAAGCCAAGGCCATGACAGGAGAGAGAGGCAGGAGGAGGCCCCCAGCCCAGAACCCTGAGAACACTGAACCAGAAGAAGGAAAAACAAGGGTAACTGAGGGCGGCAAACACACAACATCAGACATGGCTTCAATGGACATTAAGAGATATCTTCGGGACCTTGTAGATGAGCTCAAAACTGAAATATTAAATCAGGTAAAGCAGGATATGAGTAGAGTAATAAAAGAAATGCTCTCAGGAAGCATCGCTCAGGATGATACAGATGGAAGAAGGGAGGAACACAAAAAAAGGAGAGAAACGTTTGATAAAGAATATAAAGAAAATATAGAATACATGAAGCAGATTCAAAGAGACTATCAGGAAATTAAAAACTCCATTGAAAACTGGCAAAACTCCTTAAAAGAAACTAAGGATAGACTATCAAAACTTGAAGACAAGTTGGCAGTGTGTGATCATGAAAGGAAAGATCTCTTAAAAATAACAAGGAAACAGGCAGTAACAATACAAAGGCTAGAAGATGACAAGAGAATCTACAATTTAAGAATAAGAAATGTGAATGAAGAAGCAGGAATACATACAGGCGAATTACAAAGGCTATTCACAGAAATAATTAAGGAAAACTTCCCAAGCATGGGAAAAGAAAATGACATTCGGTTGTGTGAGGCATACAGAACCCCAGCCACCTACAACCAAAACAGATCTACACCCAGACATATAATAATCAAGATGCCAGAAATTCAATATAAAAA
>PVLA01013248.1:0-16181 GCA_004027455.1 Hydrochoerus hydrochaeris
TGAGATACTTAGAAAAGTACCTGAATGTGTCAGTGGGCTCAAAATAAACATGATTTTATATTTTATTACTGTCACATAGGAGAGTGAGCTTCAGAATCTCAGCTTCAGAAATCAGGTTAATAATCGCAGGGCAGGCAGAGGAGAGAAAGGATAGGCCCTACTCGTGAGCTTGGGGCTGCTTTTTCTGGGTATGAAACATTTTGAGATTGAACAGGAAAGGAGAGATGCATCGCTGTAAATGTTCCGCGGGCCACTCACTTTCTGGGCTGCCAATGGCATCTCAATAAAGCGCTTTTTAAAACATGAGCATGTGGAAGAAAAAGAGCAGGTGATGCCGCTCCTGGATGCCGCTCTGGCTCGGAAGCTTCTTTTGGTTTTGTCTCACAGGGGGCCTTAAGTAGCTGAAGTCACTCAGTAAAATCCTGCCCTCGGAGACACGTTAGGGGACTAGCTGTAGAGTATTTGGGAATACCAATTGTAATTCTTTGTCTTCAGAGCACAAGGAGAGAGAAATCCCACACACAAGGACCCGGAGCCCCTCTGCCCCCTGCCACCAAGGGCCGGGGCTCCCCCTGGCCGCCTATTTACCTGGAAAGAAAAGTTCAGTCCTTCAGTTGACGGGAAGAGATGCGGCTGCTGACGAGGACACAGATGGGTCCAACAACATCCGTGATGCCCAGATGCTTGGCCAGGCTTTCTTCTTCCAAGAGTTTCCTTCGCCAATACGTCACAGGGACCTAGAGGGAAGCATGAGGTGAACCGCATTGTTATGCAGCGTGTTCTCCTAGCTGCCCCTCCGTGCAGGGCTAGAGAAGTGTACTCTGGCATCTAGAGGGTGGAATGTGCTTACCTAGCCATTTAAACGAGTAAAGGAGATATGTGTGTAAGGATGTGAAAAAAAAAAAGCAACATATACCATTACCGTTAGGTGTAAAAGCAAGGAACAAATCATATAACTATCTGTAATCAAAAAAGGTGTGTGCTGATAGCTAGAGATGGTGGCACACACCTATCATCACAGCACACCGGGAAACTGAGGCAGGAGGAGCCCAAGTGTGAGTCCAGCCTGTTCATTTTAGCAACTCAGAAAGAGTATTTTTCAAAAAATAAAAAAGACTGTGGTGATACAGCCTAGGGTAAAGCCCCTGGTTGCAATTCTAGTGACACAAAAAAGTAAGAAGAAAAGAAGAGAATATGTTATACTCATATACCTCTGTATACCTGAAACAGTCCCAGAGGATCCATCTACTGTTAACATTTCATTTCTGGAAGAATAGAGACTTTTAAGTCATTTTATTTCTTAATGTTTTGTTTGAATTTTACCTTTTCTTAAATATATTGATTTCTATTTGTGAAGGAGCTTAGCAGATTTTCAGACTATGTTCACTCTAAAAGTGAGGCTGATTTGCTGAGTATTTTTAAGCAGTCACTTTAGAACAGAGATTTAGGACATACTATTGCTAATATTCCACAGAGGACTTTAGATCCCAAAACATTTCCCTTTCCCGAGTTCTCAGGTGAATGATATCAAACCACTGTGTTTTCTGCTCAATTCTGGGTCCCTTCTGTATTTTTATGAGAACCTCCCCCCTTCACAAGAGCTAGTTCCTTCCAACCAAGACCTAAGTTAAATAAAGACCTGTATTTATACAATCTATACCTTTGTGTGAATCAGCAAAAACCACCTTGCTGTATTGTTCTCCAGTAGAACAAAGCAAGCACAGGGGCAGAGCTGTGTGTCGTCTTATAAAGACATTCGGGCTAGGCCTGTGGGGCACAGGCTGGAGAGAGCCCCGGAGAGAGCAGGAGTGTGTCTCCCAGACAGTCCCCAAGCAGCACTCCAGATGTAGCCGGGAGTGACAGTTCAGTCCCTGAGGGGCACTCCAGATGTACCCGGGAGTGACAGCCTGGAGTTACATATATGTGGCCACAGAAATTTGAGGTTTGGATCTGTAGGAACAGACAAGGACCACACAAAGATTTTTATAAAGGTGAAAATAAGTTTATTAAACAGTGCAGCAGATACGAGCAGAGTCAAATAACGCACAGCCACACAACGAGGAGGAGACAGCACCAAAGACAAAGGGGAATCCTCTGGGGAAAGGTGTTGCAAAAGACAGCGCCTCTGGCAGGCGAAAGAGCAAAGGCCGTACCGCACTCAGTTTCTCGGTTTCTTAAGTACTGCAGAAGTGACTTGACGCCCACAGGCCCGTGTAGCTGGCAGGGCCTTGGGCTTGGCGAGGGGCCTGGAGCAGCCAACCCTGGCACTTCAGCATCGCGCACTCCTTTCCCGGGAGGAAGCCAGTCTCTCTGCAGAAGGCCATGCAGCCAAGGTCGCTTCGGGGAACGTGTGCATCCCAGGTGACTCTTTTCCAACTTGGCCCTCTGAGAATTCCCAGCAGCACCAGCCCTAGGCTTGGGTAAAGGCATCCACAAGATGTCCAGGTCCCAACCCTGGACGCCGTGATGTTTCTCTGTGTGTCTCAGGGACTTTCGAGTGTGACTAAGTGAGCGACCTGCAGCCAGCGAGGTCTTCTGGGTTATCCAGGTCCCACAGCGTGATCCCTGGAGTCCATAAGTGCAGAAGAAAAATCAGAATGAGGCCAAGAGGGCGGGAGGGCGTGGAGCAGCCTTCGGGGCTTTGAAGATGAAGCAGGAGCAGAGCCCTGGTTCGTGGCAGCGACAGTGTCAGGAAGGGAATACATTGTCCCTGTGGCCGCACAGTGCCTGATGGCAGCCCACCAAGACCATGCGCCACCTGGGGCCTCCAGAACTGCAGAAGGTGATCTGTGTGTGCTGTCTTGAGCCATCGTGCTTTTTAGAAATTTGTTACAGCAGCAATAAGGAAGGAAGGCATCGTCTACACCTCGTAGCATCCTGATTCGAGGGCCATTGTAGTTACCCAAGTGTGGGGAGTCCAGCTTCAAGCATGGCTTGAGATCCACGCAGGAGAGTGGACTCAGAGAGTGAGGACAAGCGGGTCACAGCCTTCCCCTTCAGAGATCCCATGGATCTATAGCACGTCAAGTACATCCTGGTCCTAAAGGAAGGGGTGAAAGCGGCAACGTGATCAGGAGCTCCAGAAATCAAGTGCTAATCACAATCCTTTCAAGGCATCCAGCCTGTCACTGCATTATTCTTTGCCAAGTTGTATATGTGACGCATCAGTTAGTTCCGAATTTAAGCTCTGAGTTAAAGGGGTCAACTTGCAAAATTTTCAGCAGTGTTACAACTCCTTATTTCTGATGTCAGTGCATCCAGCAAGAGCTGTGAGTGGCCCTGCTGAGGAGGTTTATCAAACCCTCCTCCCCAGCAAGGTGACAGCCCAGGTCCCAAGACAACAAGTGGCCTTTGTCCAATGCTTCCCACAGAGGAAGAAGCACAGCACAATTATGGAGGCAGAAACCGTCACAGCTCAGAAACAAGTGTTTGCATTTTGTGATAAAACCTGGGAGTCTTGTGATATTTCGGGTTGATAATAACCACAACCTTTTTGTCTCCAACTATCATTTTTGCTCTGAGTAAGATTTTTTTTAAATCCTCTGAGGCAGACTTTTGGCCATTTTTTTAGGAGACTGCACATTAGATTTACTTTAAAAAATAATCATTGATGCCCAGGTCATCTCTACGCCTTCTAAGGTAATTGACCTGGGCAGGGCCTGGGCTTCGGCATTTTTTAAACTTGCCCCACCCCAGATGAACATGGAGAACCAATGTCTGGCGGCCTTGCAGTGCTGCCTGCCCCAGCAGGGAAGCCTGAGCCCCAGAGAGTCCCGCCCTGCTGGTGGCTGGTTGACTTATAATGACAGAAGCCAGCGACAGGCACCTTGGTCTCAGTAACATGATTCCTTCTAGGAACAGAAGAGCTGTCTGGACTTCTTGCTCTCTCAAAAAGAGCCAGCGATGGCCCCTGACTCACCCTGTCCATGTTGCCAAAAGCTTGGGAAATGAATACATCCCCAGAGAAATCCAAGAAGTACAGCGACCACAGCCTGAAGTGTAAACTGGAAGCCTGGCTGCCGCAGACAACCGTGGTTAGCAGCCACCTGGACGCAGGTCCCATCTGGTGATTCCTCGTTAGCTCAGCGAGATGCATTGCGAGTTGCTGACGCAGGATGGTAATGGCTCTGCAGCTCAGGGCCGCTGGGAGCCCAGGACAGCCTAACAAAGAAGGCTGCAAGCCCAGCACCGCTGTCTGTCCCCCCTCGACTGTTTCAAAGTCCCCCATCAGAAGTGATAGTAAGTGCAGAGGAGTGTGACTTCTGTGACAGATGTGCTAGCCGTGGGCCAGTGGAAGCTTCCTCCTGAGGCCTTCAGGGACTCGTCTCTAGCTGGCATCGTCACAGACACTGATGAGGGCAAGGCCCCATTGGTGTGGGGAACAAACCCGAAACAAGGCCTGACCTCCTGCAGCGAGGCCTGACCTGAAACAAGAGCAGGCAAAACAGGAGAAAGACAGCACGGAGCACACGCCCGCCAGGTAGCATTCTGCTCGCTGACACACTGAGACAGCCCTGGCTTGGTGTCAGGGCTGTGGCCGACGCGAAGGCCTTGCTGATGGGTGAGAGTCGCCTTTGGTCTGGACACAGTGCAGCACCAATACGGTCACTGCAGGCATCCTGGACCCAAGGGACACGGAAGTGCCTGGTGTCAACCACGAAGTCTGAGGTGAGTCCAAAGGTCACAGCTCTGTGTGTCGCAGACAGGGGCTCAACACAGGCCTGGTCTTCCCCACTCCTCGCTTCCTGGTTAGGCAGGGGGATGCGGAACATTTACTCCGGATGGCACAGGGGCCAGGGGTCAGGGGTCCACCAAGGGCTCATCTGGAGTCAGTGGCTCTGGATGGCTTGGGTGACCCCTCTGAACCCCCTCTTGCCTGGAAAGCACCCACCCAGCATTTTGGAACTAAGAACATGCATTGAGGAAGAAACCTGGACACACAGAAGCAAGAAGAGAGAATAAGAGCCTTCCTTCTGTGGCTTTATACAGCACAGACATTCCATGAACAAATTTGGGGGGTCCGGACCCTGCTTCCATGGCATTCTTTCTTTTGGCTCTCCAGGAACCTCAGTCACCTAACCTAACCCTTCTGGAACAAACAGGGGGCTGCTGCCCGGGAGTTCTGCACTGGGCATGGACTGGTGTGGCCGGGCTTGAGGTCTTAGGCTCAAATTTATTTGGCAGATGAGAAGACTTGGGCTTAGTGAGAGTACGTGATTTTCCAGTCAGATTTTTTAAAAAATCTAACAAATGGGCCCAGCATACTAAACCCTGGTCCACTCCCATGTTAGCAGCCAGGCTGGTCCCCACCTGATTCTGGTCATGCCAGGTCAGCTCGTCTGCTTGTGCTGGTGAGTGCCATTCAGTTCTCCCATCTCACAAGGAGATTTAATATTTTTAAATGCTCGTTTAGAAAAATTCAAATGGGCCAGGTGAGGTGGCGCACACCTGTGACCCCAGCACTTGGGAGACTGAGGTAGGAGGATTACCATGAGTTTGGAGCTAGCCCGGGCAACATACCGCATGCAAGTTCAAGACCAACCTGAAATACATAGCGAGAGCCTGTCTCCAAAAACAAACAAAGAAACAGCAAATGAAAAGGTTTAAAAAAAAAAAAAGTGCAACTATCTCCACGGAATCACCACCCGGCTTGGAAACGGTCAGCTCAGCACCCGCCTGGTTTCATTCTTCCCCCAGCTGCTGGCCAGTATTTCAGCAGGGATCTATCTAGAGGGACTCGGAAATGACCTCGTTATTTCCCATTACCATTTCCAAACATGAGCAAGCATTCCTCAACTGCATCACAAATCCTGTCAGAACTCACAGATCTCTGAAGATCTTAAAAGAAAAAAAAAAAGAACAGTTCTTCGTTTAGGATTCCAAGTAAGCTCTGCATGTTACAGTTGCTTGTTATGCTCCTTAATCCTTTTTAAAACTGTAGAGTGTCTTGGTCCCTTTTTTATTTTCCTGTAATTCATGCTTTGAAGAAAACAGGTTGTTTCCCTGTAGTCTCTAAGTCTCTACAATCTGGGGTTTTTTTTAAACAGAGTCTCCTGTGGTGCAGGCCGGCCTTGAACTCACCACCCGGCCCAGGCTGCCCCTGAACTCTCAGTGATCTCTTGACTCGGGTCCCAGGCACTGGAACTACAGGCATGCATCACCATGCCTGGCTACGGTCTAGATTTTGCTGCTGGAAGCAAAATGTGGTTGTAACAGATTCCTCTGGGCCGTGTAAATTCTATAATGTAGGAGGTAGATCCAGAAGCTGGAGAGTTGGGTTCTTTTTTTCCAGAACCACTTCCTAGATTCTCAAAAGGTGTTGTACAAAGGTAGAGATTTTGGACACAAACCAATGCTCTAAAGTGGTCAAGCAACTACTGCATGTAAGTTTCTGGCCCAGAGTTAAGGGGGCTCTGCATGGCTGTGTCCCCGCTACGCCCGGTTTCTGGGTCAGGACCTCTTTTCTGATCCCTGGCCCAAGTGTGACTCTCCCAGGCAGGTGTCCCTGTCTCTTCCTGTGCATGGTGGCTCTCTTGATTTGCCATCTGGCTGCAGCACAGGCAGGAGACTATGGAACTCTCCCAAGCCACCCTTTCCCCAGGATCCTACAAAATCCTCACTTCTAGCTTGGCAGAGGTCAGGGATCAGTAAGCACCGGCAGCTACTGTTTGCTCATAGCAACATCCAGTGGTAGCTAAATTTTTTTATTGAGCTGCAGCGGCCTTAAAAAAGGACATCGAACTAGTGTGATTTAAAACTATGTATTTTTCTTATGATTTTAAATTACAAAAGTAATTCATGATCATGAGAAGAACCTCAAAAGACACTGAATAATAATAGCATTGGTAATTAGATTTGGCAACAAAATTTTACTCTAATAATTTCCTGAGGCACCGTTAGACTAAAGAGTCCCACCTCATCCACGATGCCAAGTGTAAGCAAAGCGAAAGGTGATCTCACTTTTTAGAACCTATTTAGCATTCCATTCCTTCAGATAAAGTGGGAAAGGACCTTGGGTGGAGGCAGAAACCATGGATTCTGGTCCTGGCTAATTAATGGGGACCCACAGGTCTGACAAGTTCCCTGGACCTCAGCTTCCTTAGTTTGCAAATACAATGAGGAAGGACAGATGGTTGTGAATACTAATCAGTGAAATGCGTGTTAATACCATGGGAGCACCATCATTCACCTTTAGCAAAAATCAGAAATGAGCCCACTCTAAGTTCTGAGTTTATAAATGAGTTTATGGTGAGTCTGGTATGCTTCATCTTGAAAAATAATCTGGCAATATAAATCAAGACATAAAAAGTTCATATTTGCCATGGTTAATGGTTTTTTGGAGGAATTCCTTTTTTTGTGGATAGTTTTTACAATACTGCATATTTTATTACAGCAATCAGTTATCTGAAAAACATCAAGGGTGTAACCTTTCTAAGAATGACAGATTCGCAGAACATGCTAGAAGCTTGCAGTTTGAGCTCTTAAAGATAACAGAGTGGTAATTCAACAAGTAATGAGGAATTTGCTTTTCAAAAGACCAAATCCAAACTAAGCAACCTTCACCCTAAAATTTATTTCATTCAAATTTTGGGATAAAATTTGGGTTTTTTCCAGAACCACTTCCTAGATTCTCAAAAGGTGTTGTGCAAAGGTAGAGATTCTCTTCTCAGCTTTTGACTTTCCAGAGAAATCTACCATAGTAACCAGGAAGAGCTCATTCTAAAGCTCAGTAAACCAGTGTTCCCTCACGATTGACCTGACGCAAAGTACGATCGATTTCACACCAATGATGGGTCTCTGGCACAGGTGCCTTGTGTAAGTCCTGGTTCTCTTGTCACACGCTTGCCTCTACTCTGTCCTGGGTAGACGATTTGTGAAGTCTGGTGTTTTTCCTTCCTGTGGCCCAGATTTGCTGAAAACCCAGGTAGATTTCACTGGCTGCTCCAGGAGGAAAATGGTTTTGAAATTTCATTACAAAGTTATGACAAGGAGCAAAGACTAAGAGAGGTAGAAGAGTTTAATGCAAACAGCGTTTTAGAGTATCCAAGCTCCCGCCTGCTGGCCAGTGCACTGTCACTGTTTGGGGTGACTTGCGGCCTCTCTCTCCCACGGGCTCTAGGTGCTGCGGCACCTCAGGCGGGGACAGAAGCTATGGGCTGGGGCTCTACCCCTCTGTCCCTGTGTCATCTCCCTGAATGCTGCCCCAGCTGCTCTCGCTCTTGGACACCTGTGCTCCCGAGCTGACCTGAGGTGTCCCTGTGCACACCGCTGCCCCGCTTCTGCGCGCCCTCCCTCTGAGCCACTGCCGCCCTCTGGCCTTCCTCGGGCTTCCGCCCTACAGCCCTTCCCTCAGCCTTCTCCTGCCTCCTCTCTGCGGTTCTTCCTCCTGCCTCCTCTGTCGCATCTCCTCTCCAGACCCGCCTCTCCTCCCTCCTCCTCTTCATCAGCTCTGCTGGCTCCAAGACGCCTCGGTGGCTCGCGCTGGAGTTTTCCGGACACTGTACCCTGCCTGGTCTCCCCAGAGCCCTGGGCTCCTGTAGTAGTGCTGGGCCTCCCTCCGGCCAAGGAGAGGGGCGTCTCGGCTTCAGCCTTGCAGCCTGGCCCGCAGGAGGCTGTCCGGCTCTGTGAGGGCTGATGTTAAATGCCGGGGGGACAGAGCCACAGTGTGCTCAGGTACCAGGCTTAGCGCTGTCCCTGGGAATGTCTGTGAGGGGTCTCTGGATGGATTAATATGAAATGCACAGGCTGAGTCCTGCAGACTGCCCCCTCCCCAGGATGAGAGGCCTCCCCAATCTGTTGCAGCCTAGGAAGGCTGAGCAAGAAAGAATTCTCCCTCTCCCTGGCTGCCTGCCTGCAAGCTGGGACCTCAGCTTCTGCCCACTCAGACACTCGGGACCCTGCAGCGCTGACTCTGTGAGGGCTCCAGCTCACCCACTGCAGATCTGGGCACCAACCCCGCCTCCAAAGCTGCAGGAGCCAGTTCCTCCAGCAAGTTTTACATTACTCTACCTACCTGCCGGTCTATGCATCACCCTTCTGTCTCTTCTATGGGTTCTGTGTATCCGGAGAGACTAAACCAGCCGCAGCAAGGCGACAGTACATGTACACAGCGACACACAGAGCCCACCGTCAGCACAGGAACCGAGCGGCCTGAGAAGCTGAGCATCAGGTAGCAGTTACTTTTTCTAGACTAAACCTCCGTATTCAGGATTAATGGCAGCGTGGGTACTTTGCTATAAATAAATGGGCTTTGAGTTGTGGTTTGGGGACTCTGTCTCTAAAAGTTTCACCATCACTGCCCTAAACTAATTCAACACCTATTTGGCAAAGTAATGCCATCCCTAAGATTTTTACCCAAAGAAAATGTGTAACCTAAAATGTTTTTTAAGTCAGATACAATGGCACATGCCTGCGATTCCAGCACTTGAAGACTTAGGCAAGAAGCGTGGGGTATAGCAAGGTCCTATCCCAAAAAACAAACAGAAATTTATAAAGCAAACTGTATGCATGGAGTCATTAACCACTGTGTGCTTTACAATAACAAAAAAACTGGAGACAATGCACACATTGAACAACTGGGAAGGATCTGAACAGACTCGGTATGTTCATTTGAAACAACCATTGTGCTAATCACTATAAAAACTATGTAGGAATGTGGGGCAGTGTTTACAGTTAGATGTGAACTAGGTGCAAAAGTAGAACAGAAAATGATATAAACACTATAATGAAAACAAATAAGGAAAATAAATAATGACCAAGTCTGTATCCTGGGGTCATAGGATTATACATACAATTTTCAATTACTTTCTTTTACCAATATGAAATCTTAAAAACAATAAATAAAGGTATTAAATGAGGGTGGGTTTGTAGGAAGCAGCACATGGAGAGGCAGGGAGGGGCACTGGCCACGCAGGACCTACGCGGTGAGGGGGAGGCCTGAGTCCCAGCCCTTCCCCGCAGGGATCCTGCCCTGGGCATCGCTGCCTCTGTGGGAATTTTGCACTGGATACACTTAACACTTTGAAAATGACTGTCATTTCTCTCACCTCTGGTCTTTGGAAGAGGAGACGATTTTTCACACTGCAATGGGGACTTTCTGTCATTCTTACTTCATTTGTTTGTTTGTTTGCTTGTTCAGGGTCATGCCAGGGAGTTCACTGGCCTCGAGCTCACTGTATAGTCTAGACTGCCCTTAAACTAGTGGCAATCCTCCTGCCTCAGCCTCTCAAGTGCTCAGACTACAGGCATCTGCCACCATGCCTGGCTGTCATTCTTCCCTCAAGACCATTACTGAAGCACTTTGTTTTGGGGAGATGTTATGGTTTCTATCTAGATGTGTCCCAAGGCCTCACAGGTGTGCTCACAGGTGGGCTTTGGGGAGGTGACTAGGCCATGGGAGTGTGGACTGGTCTGCTGATGAGTTTACAGCTAAATGTGGTTTGGGCAGTGGAGCAGACTCAGAAGGTGGTCCTAGGGATGTGGTCTGGAAGAATCTATCTCCCTTCCTCCTCTCTTGATCCCTGTCTCTGCATCTTGCTGCTATGCCATGGACTGTTTCTCCTGTGCCACGCCACCTTGCCTTCGAACCAACTCACCACGGACTGAAACCTCTACAAACTGTGAGCCAAATTAGCCTTTCCTCCTTAGAGCTGCAGGTATTGGGATTTTGTCCCAGTGATGAGGAAAGCGACTGAGGCAGAAAGAGTGTAGATGATTACAAACCCCAGGCTTACAGAGTATCCCTGGCCATTAACACAGTGAAACAAATCCATCTTTATCCAGAGTAAGTACTCATGGCATCCTGGCACTGCAGGTTCACAGGGATAATGAAATTATTTGGAGCAGAAACTAAGGCAGCCCTTCTGGGAGGTCACCAAATGAAACTCTTGGTGTAGTCTTGTGAGGATCAGGAGACCTACAAGCTTCAACGTGGGTGTGATTTTACCTCAAAGAGCCAGCTGGGGGATCAGCTGATTTCTATGAGCATGGTTTGGGTTAGCCTGTTTCCTATTGGTGTCTGGAAATCCAGTGGATTTATCTTTTTTCTTATTCATCTCTGGTAATGACATGAGTGATGGTTCTAAAGAGAAATAAACTTCAAAGGTTGGGAGCACCTGAGCTCAACTTCTGGTTAATTCAAGGTGGCACTTGATAGCTTAGAAGAATCATTTTGAAATTTCTGACAGGTAAAGCCCTAAGCTGTTTAAACCACACTGGCCTGAGTGACCTTACAGGAGCTAGAACCTTGCTCTGTACAGATTTTAATACCTTATTGCACACTTGGGCTCCTGACTGATCCCAGTGAAAAACACAAAGACATTATTACTTCTGGGTATTATGGGGACAACTTAGTTTTATCTTTAAAAAGACTCCTTGTGATATTTTGTGTGTCATATCTGCAAACACTTATCAAGGAACTAGGTCCTTGTGGTGTGTGAGGCTACAGCTGTTTGGGTTGTGTATGTGAGTGACAGCTTCTTTGCTCTGCTCTTCCCAGCTCCTTGGCTCATTTTATTTGTTTTTTTCAGAGTTGGTTTTGCCAATGCTTTCTTTGGGATTCTAACAACTATGTCCACGCAAAGCTGTGCAAACCTCTATAATCAATGGAACATAATAGGAGAAATCATAACTGGCCTCAGGGAGCACTTGTACGTTGGACCACACAATACCAGGCCAGGTGCTGGGTTTGGCCAGTGCCATGCCAACAATGGAGTACATCAAACTGCCCACGCTGCACCCTGCTGTGAACTGCCAAGCCCTGCAAGCATGTGGACTCATGAACCAGAACGAAAAGAACTTACTATTCTGTGCATAGCTGAAAATCTGTGAAGCAAGTGCGAGCTAAGTTGTGAGGTGACATGTGCATTATTACATTCAGAAGCATGCTATGCACTGAGCCGGGGCGCATCGTGCTAACAATCTGGAGCGTGGAAGACCTTTCCAACGCGGCCAGCCGCTCCTCCTGCAGTGTCCCCTCCTGATGCACTTCTCAGAGCCTGGTGCATGCAGTGCTGAAGGTCAGCCCGCAAGGAGAGAGTGTCAGCTACTCAGTGGTGCACAGGAGGCATCAAACACACTTACTATTCATGGAAACCACAAGCGTAAGAGATGCTAAAGATAAGGCTGACCTCAAATTTTTGTGATTAATAAAGGTAAATTTATTGTTCTCTATTGAATGTCATGCTTAAATTTGTCACTTAGATATCGAATCATTTCAGATCACATAAACAAATGTTCATCTTAGAGTTTTAAAGAAAAAAGTATGTAAAAGAACAATGGAATTTAAGTCCCTCTCCCCAATGCACCCCTAAAAAAAGGTATAAAATGAAAACAGTGAGGGGGTGGGGTTATCAGTGATTCCTAGCTACAGTAGACTTCGGAATTTAAAAATACTCATACCCAAGTTGGGGGTGGGCCTATATATCCCTACACGCACACTCATGTACACATATGTGCACACACACACACACACACACGCACCATCCAAATCAAGTGCAAGGCGACCCTCATGCTCTGCAATGGCAGGGTCAGTCCCAGCAAGCTGGGCACCGCCCTGGAGGCCGGAGGGAGCCCAGGCGGTCAGGGTGTGCTGGGGCCACCGCAGCAGCTGCCCTTCCCATGGCTGCAGGTGGTGTCCTCCGAGCAGGACTGCTCCACCAGGCGGAAGGCCTCCAGGAATTCGTTGATATCAATGCGCCCATCCTTGTTGAAGTCAATGCTCCGGGCCAGGTCGCAGACACAGTCCTCGGTGCCCACAGCGCCCATGTGTGAGCTGAACAGCTTCCAAGCCTGCCTGAGCTCATCCAGGGAGATGAACCCTGCCAGGGAAGGGTGTCCGTGTGAGCCTGCTTGCCCTCTGTGGGCAGTGTCCCTGACCTCCCTACAGGGACACTCCCTCTGCTGAACACACGGAGCCCACTGAGTCACCAAGAGGACCCCAAGAAGACTGCAAGACACTGCTGGTCACTGCGATCTTCACCGGAGCAGCTCTGTTCCACTGCCCACCCCACCCCAGGACATCCAGCAACATCTGCCAACACCGTTTATTGTCATGAACAAGATATCTACTGGCACCGGGGAACATGGAGTAGTGATGTGTACCCAATGCAGAGATGGCCTGCCCACCCCAGGATCGATGATCCAGCCCCAAACTTCAGCAGTATCCCTTCAGAGAAGGCTTACATGAAATCATCCCAAGCATGTACTAGTTTATTCTGCTTAGTAAAAGCCTTTAAACTAGCCATGGTGGCACAGGACCACAATCCCAGCTACTGGGGAGGCTGAGGCAGGAGGTTTGATTGAGCCCAGGAGATTGAGACCAGTCTTGGCAATATAATAACCTTTGAATCCATACATGTATGGTCAGTTGATTTTTTTTTTAAGTGCTAGGGGTTAAAGAAGCATTCTATCACTTGGCTGTGTCCCCAGCCCAGACCAACTGAATTTTTTTTACGGACGTTCCAACATCAACTGAAAAAAAATAGTTGTTTTTAACAATGATGGGGATTAGATAAATACATGCAAAAGAGTGAAACTGGAAATTTTACCCCATGCTAAATACAAAAATCAACTGTATATGAACAAAAGACCTAAATGTAGAAGAAAAACTATAAAACTCTTCATACACTGTTGTAAATATTTGTGACCTTGGTTTATGTACCTGTTTCTTACACATGATACCAACAGTGAAAATAACAAAAGAAAAAACAAATTAGATCTTTCCAAATTAAAAACTTTTGTGACTCAGACAATTCACAAAATCAGAGAAAATATTTGTAAAATATGCGTCTAGTCACCAGAATACGTCCTGATTCCTACAACTCAAATACAAAGACAGCTCACTTAGAAAATGAACCAAGGATTTGAAAACATTTTTCTACAGAAGATATGCTGCCAGTGGCCAATAATCACGTGAGAAGTACCATTAGCTATGAGGGATATGTGAATTAAAGCCATAACATGATGATTCACACCCAGCAGGATGGCCATAATTAAAAATAAAATAAAAATTGAAGCCCGAAATGGCTGACGGGAAGAGTGGGTAGGACATGGAACAAGCGGAGCTCTCACGCCCCCTGCTGGAGATGTGAGCAGGTGCAGACGCGCTGCAAAGCAGGCGGCCGGCTCTGCGAAAGGGGGTGTTACCCGCCCCCAGCCTCTGCCCCAAGGCAGTACTGAAAGCACGAAAGCTACGTTTTCACACAAAAACCTGAGTATCTGCAACAAAAGCAGTCTTAATCTCTAATGTGTAAAAATAATCCAAATGTCTATCAACTACCTATCAAAAATCTACTATAAACTGATTTTATGCTGTCATCAGAGTGATTTTATTTATCTTGGATGAACAAAATGTGGTCCGTCCAAGCACAGGAAAGAAGGAAGGAAGTAAAGCTGCAGCGACACGGATGAGACTTAAATTCACCGTGCAAGCCAGGGGCTCCAGCTGGCACAGCAGGGCTGCACGGTCCTATCCAGACTGGGGTCCCGGCAGGACAGTCCACCCAGCCAGGAAGGCGGCGGGCAGAGCCAGCCAGGGCAGGCCGCCAGCGGGTGCAGGCGGCCAGGGGGTGCAAGCCTTCTCTGGGGAGCGGAGGAAGGGTCTTCAGGTTAAATCGTGTTGCGGTCTCCACGGCCCATCAAACACAGAAACTGCTCCATGCGAGCCCCGCCTGGGCGAATTGCACAGCCTGGAGTCAGACCTTGGCCCAGGTCGGGTTGACCGCAGGGGTAACAGGAAGCAGTTTACGGCTCTTCCCTGTGTATTTTTACAACTTCCTGTGACTCTATGTCATTTCAAAATTTAACGTTTGCTTTTAAATTTGGGCAGTGAGAGTGCAAAGCCTTTCTGCTCCCCACCCCTCCTGGCCTCGGTGCGATCTTTGCCGGAATCCTAAGGTCAGCACAGCAAGGACCATGCCCCCCCAAGCACTCTCACCCCGTCTCTCTGCTCCGCGGCCCGGCCTTTCTGAGCAGGCTTCCTTTTGCTGTTGTTGCTGCTGTTGTTTCTGAGGCACGGTCTCACTATCTTGCCCAGATGTAGGGTACCCCGGATGTGACCCTGAAGTGCTGGGCCCACGGGCTCCTCCTGCCTCAGCCTCCAGAGTAGCTACACGAGCGCCTTGAATTGCTTAAATACTTTGTTAGCGTGTGCCACTAAAACACTGCTTTCATTGCCCTGATGCCGAGAGAAACAGCAGAACACGGAAGAAAACCAAAGGGTTCAGCGGGAGGCATTTCTTTACCTGAGTGATCACTGTCTATGGTCCTAAAGATGGTCTCCAGGTTGGATCTGTTCCGGTACAGAGTTTCCAGCAAACTCGCCTCTATGTTCTAGAAAAAAGAAGCTCATTTTCCTTTTATGTTTAGTCTTATGCTCAGCCCCGGCTGAAGGCTCGAAGCAACTGTACAAATGGCACCAGCTCGGCACCCACAGAGTCAGCCGACCAGGGAGAAAAGGCGTCAGGAGAAACGGGGTCTGCAGTGAACCCGCCCACGCAGCTTCTCTCGTCCTCAGCTACCACACGCGACAGTGTGACGGCTCTGCACTCAGGGTTCACACTGCCCTGGGTACTGCGGGTAACCACGGGTGATGTACCCGGATGATGTAGGGTACCCCGGGGGGTGTAAGGTACCCGGATGATGTAGGGTACCCCGGGGGGTGTAAGGTACCCGGATGATGTAGGGTACCCTGGGGGGTGAAAGGTACCCGGATGATGTAGGGTACCCAGATGATGTAGGGTGCGGCGCCCTTTTCCGTCCATGCTGCGTCCTAGTCCATCCACACCTCGTGACAAGGTCCATGGGTGGAGGAGAGCGCTTCAAGGAATCGCTTCTCCAGGAAAAGGACACCGCATGTGGGAATTGGGCGCGGGGATCTTGGAATGTTTTGTACTGATAATTGTAATTTGTGTAATTCACATATATATATTTTCATGTAATACTCAATATGAAATCGAAAATAGAAACTCCGGAGGAGTTACTAGAAACCCTCTAGATAACCCCTTTGTGAAAACTAATTGTGAAATTTTACCTTCTGTGAGTAGTATGAGAGAGTTTATACAAAAGCTTTAAATGAAAGAGCTCATGGGGGAGGATTTAAAAAATTCCTGTGAGACAACTGCCCTGAGACACTGGACAGGCAGCCAAAGACGGGCAACTAGGACACATATGTTATGCCACCG
>PVLA01013248.1:16281-38260 GCA_004027455.1 Hydrochoerus hydrochaeris
GCAGGCCCATGACGGGTAAGGCCTGGTTGGATTCATATGAAGAGTCCTTGACCCAAGACAGGCGCTATCCTCACAGGGCCTGCCATACTCCCATAAGTGATAAGGGAAAAAATGTAGGGAGCGGCATGATAGCTTCACAGCTGCCGCTCCATCTCTCCCTCCTGTGGGCATCCAGGTGCGTCGGCTTACATTTTCCAAGATAATTAAGTAACAAGATTAAAGTGTTACAAAGGTGAAAAAAGTTAGCAAATATATATACTCCAGCTTCTAAAAATAAAATAGATTCAGATTCACTCACAGACAGGTGTGCAGTGTCTTCTGTCTCTCACTCGCCGACTCCCTGACCACCTTTGGGACCCCTGAGCCCTGCCGCAGCTGGACTCTGGCAGTAGGGTACCCGGATGATGTAGGGTACCCAGATGATGTAGGGTACCCCGGAGGGTGTAAAGTACCCGGATGATGTAAGGTACCTGGATGATGTAAGGTACCCGGATGATGTAGGGTACACTGGAGGGTGTAAGGTACCTGGATGATGTAGGGTACCCCGGAGGGTATACTTAGGTTATAGGGAAACGCTGTACCATTTTGAATAGAGGATCTGAGCAGCCGCAGATCACTGTTTCTGCAGGGGGTCCCAGAACACGTCCCCCACTCCCGCCCGAGGGATGCATAGGTGTTAAGAATCACTGAATTGAGGATTTTAGGTGGATGGGTTCCACATATGGGAATTATATTGCAACAAAGTTGCTTTCAAAGGTGCCCAACCCCGGGTTTCACGGAGGTTAGTATTTACTGCCCAGATGCTTTAAAAATAGGGCGCGCAGCACAGTGGTGCAGAGTAAAATGCGTCGCCAAGGCAGAGTGTGTTTGGCTGTGCCACGGTGCTGGACTGAACCCAGGCCCGGGCGCGAAGCAGGGCCCCGCGGGGCTGCAGCCCTGCCCAGGCCGCAGTGGGAGGCCTGGCTTAGAAGGTGCTGTGACCCGGGAAGGCCCTTCCCATGTGGGCTCCCAGGTCTCAGGGTGGCACCAATGCCTGCCTGCTTGAGGTTACCTGAGGCAAGGTTGGGAAACCATGCCAGGCATAGTTAACACATGGGAAGCCACAGGTCCCTTTCTAGGTGCCTTCCCAAGAGAGCGAAAGACAGCATGTTATAGGGACCCACGCACATTACAGGGGCATAAACTCAGACAGCCACATCTCAGAAGCTTCCTGTGTGTCTATCAATGCCAGGTAAAGACACTGTGGTATTTACGCACAGTGGATGACTATTCTGAGTAAAGAAGGGTACCTTGGGTCACTAGTAGGAGAAGGGATGCACCTCGAGACCATGACGTTTAGTGAAATAAATCAGACACCATAAGCTTAAGTATCACGTGGCTTCTCATATAGAAACCCGAAGTATAAATAAATTAAAAAATAAAATAAAAGACAACAGGAAACAGAGATGGATCTTTTGCACATGAAAGGAGACCAAGAGATGGAGGGAGGCTCAAGGGAGGGCAGGGAAGGGGAGGTAAAAAGATTTAAAATGTGCTACGGGCCTGAGCCAGCTCCCCACAAGGAGGGTGACCTTTAAGTACTGCAAACACAGGCTAAGGAAAGGAGAAAGGAATAGAGCCGGTAAGAGCCATCCCGGGCTCCCCGCACTTCCGGGCTCCCGGCGGGAGCTATCTCTGCACAAAGCACTCAGGGAGAGCCCAGAGCACACCCTCCACCCCGGCTCACCTCACGGCTGGGCTGGTCCTTGGCCAAGTCGTCCAGCCAGGCCGAATAGTCCAGAGTGCTGCCCACGCTGCCAATCACCAGCTGCGGCCTCAGCACCCGCCACGGCAGCCCCAGATGCAGCACGGCCTCCAGGGCCGCTGCCCAGTCGCTCCAGCCGATCACACCTGCGGGAGGCCCCACGTGTCTGCCCAGCACCGATGACAAGTGCCAGGAAGCATGGGCAAAAGGCAGGTGTGGTGGGGCACGCCTGTGTCCCTGCACTCAAGAAGCTGAGGCAGGAGAACCACTTCGAGTTCAAGGCCAGCCTGGGCTTCCATAGCCAGACCTTGTGTCAGTAAACCAATAATAACAGTAACAATAACACCGGGCATGGTGGCACAAGCCTGTAAACTCAGCACTCAGGAGGCTGAGGCAAGAGGATCTCAGCAAATCTGAGGCCAGCCTGGGCTACACAGTGAGTTCAAGGCCAGCCTGAACTGCATAGTGAGAACCACTGTCTCAAAAAATAAAACAAAAACAACAGTAATAATGGGCATTATCATAATCTTTTGTTGATCGTGGCAGAGTCGTCTGGAAAGAGGTTTGCCAAATAAAACACAGGATGACTGCTTACTGTGAACTTGAGACAGATAAGGAAGGATACTATTTGCCAAATAGTTTATAAGAGCATTTGTTGTCTGTCTATAATTCAGATTTAATCAGACATCTTTGATTTTTTTAATTATACTTAACACAACTAGAAACCACATAAGATCCTTGTAAATAAGATCATAAAATATACATATGTTACACAGCATTAGTTGCTTTAAAAGAAAATCCAAGTTCCTTAGAATGCATTATGCGCTGGGCCACTGGAAGGTTACAACATGTGTCCTGGGAAAAATGTCACTATGAACCTATAAATATCACTGCTATTGTTGATAGGGCAAAAGTTCTTTAGACATTTCATGAAGCAGAGCAAAGACAAAGCGCTATTCTTTGTGGGGTGAGTTTTTCCCCCAGTAGTTGAGCTGAAACTTGGGGGCACTTCACCACCACAGCCCCAGGTCTCCTTCTTTTAATTTTAAGACAAGGTCTTATCTAGTTTTGTAGGCTGGCCTCCAATTTGAGATCCTCCTGCCTCAGCCTCTCATGTAGACAGGGTTATAGATGCGCACTACCATGCTGGTAAAGATAAAGTTTCTAGCAGGCGAATTAGAATCTGGAACTTTCAGCACACACCCAAAGGTGGGGAAGCCCCGCTGCTGGCTTCAGCTAGTGAGAGACACACTCCGGAGACTTCTTCACTCGTTTTGCACTTAGTCCTGTCCCTGTCCCCCGCCCTTCCCCACAACGCCATTTCTCTCTCCACATCCGTCTGTACTTGGCCAAACTCATGTTCTGTTAAAAGTTTAGAATGTCAAGATTCGGGGAAGAATAGCCGAGGCCTCCGGTGGAGTTGTATGAAGTAGCCAGAGGTTTTCCTTATTTAAGGGACATTTCTTTATCTAACTGCCAAGCATGCACGCTGTTCTGGCTCAGTCCCTCCCCTAGGGCCCCTTCCCTCCATCCTTACCAGTTTCACCTGAGTCACGCTTCTTAAATTCCTGCAGGAGGTCGGAAGAGTGAGCAAACAGCTTTTCCCGCAGCGCTCTCAGCGCCGACTGCTCCACTCTGCTGACCCTGGGCCGGGAGAGGAGAGCAGGAGCTTGGTGAGAAGCAACATTCCTGAGTTCCCTTAGGAGCTCTTAATGTTTCCTTCAGGTCCTGGAGAGCTCAGTTTTGTCTTGTTGGGGTTTTTGTTCGCTTTTTGTTTCGGTGGACTGGGGGTTGAATCCAGAGCCTTCTCACTGAGCTCCACCTCTGTCCTTTCTTTATTATTTTTTATTTTAAGACAGGGACTTGCAAAATCATTAAGCTGCTCAAGCTGGCTGGAACCTGCAATTCCCCCAGCCCTGAGCCCAGTTTGTGAGGGCTCAGCTCCACCCCTTCTCCCTCCCCGCTGCCACCCGGCCTTTCCCTGGCGTCACAGACAGGGCTGGTACTGGAGCGGGTAGGATGCGCGTGCAGGGCCGGTCTGCGTGGTGTCTACATGCGGGCCGTGTGTGCGTGGGGTGAGGCTCCCTTCTCTGGCCCTGCTGCCCTGGTCCCAGCTCCTGTCTGGCCCACTGCCTGCTCCCCTTCCTCCTTCCCATGGTAGGACAGTGACTAGATCAGTCCTGAAGAAAGATCATGCCTTTGGTAAAGTTATCTAACCAGCCTGTGCCTGAATGCCTGAGCTGCTAAAGAGGGGGTGATTGGCACTGATCAAGTCAGAACGCTGTGCACCAGAAGTAGGCAAATATAGGTTTGGCAGTGAACAGAAGGCCTGGCACAGGGAACACACACAGCACTTAGATTCCTTGTCAGAACCTCATCCATCTGTGACATGATGGTAAGGGTTTGAGGCTGTTATGGTTGATACATTGTGTCAATTTGAGAAGTTTAGAAGTTTAACTGAAAGACTCAGCAGGGAGTCAGGATTCGTTCTTAGTAATATCCTCATCCTGTGCAAGAGGAGGGCACAGAGACTTTGTGAGTGCTACACCTGCCCTGGAAGATGGGGTGACCCGTGTACAACACAAGGGAGGAGAAGAGACTTGTTCCTCCCTTTTGGCCCTGACTGCTTTTGCTTGCTGCTGCCTTGAACTGTTGCCCCTGTGCCACGCCACCCTGCCTCGGAGCCAGCTGATTATGGACTGAAACCTCCACAAACTGTGAGCTAAATAAATCTTTTCTTCCCTAATTTTGGATGTCAGGTATTTTGTCTCAGCAACAAGAGAAAAGTAACCAAGACAAAGCAAGATTTATGAATAAGAAATAACACTAATTTATTTTCCCATTCTTATGGGAAAGTGACGCCGGGGCACCTTGCTCCGCCCAGAAGTGCTCAATACATGCCCAAGGTTGAATGAACACGAGCGTAAGAAGAAATAAAAAGTCAGACAAAGTGCTTCCATTGCTTGCATGAACAGCTATGCCGGGCGAGGGTGACAGCGTCCTCAGAAGCCACCCATGGACAAGGCCGTCCATCCCCACCCCCCAGCCACCCCTGTTCCACCACTGCGGGTCTCGGTGTGGGTTCCACTCGTAATCAGCCTGAAATCGGCGACAATGTCTGTCTCACACGTGACCGACCACCTTTAAACAGCGGGCAGTTCTCTCAAGGTTCAAACTCAGAATGATCTCAACAGACACCTTTTAAATAACAACACTATATGCTTTCTTCCCAGAAAGAAGGGGCTGTCTTTAACAGATACGCACTCCAAAATCCGTCACAAGTCCCCAGACATAAGAGGACTTTTGGCTGTGGCTTCTGGGGGCGACACAACCCTTTGTGGATAAGAAAACAGAAGGGGACTCTTAGGAAGACTCATATATGGACCTGGCCTGAGGGGCCCTCCCTGAGACTCCTGCTCCTGCTCAGGGGGTAAGGAGTGGGGCCGAGAGTGGAGGAGAAGGAAGCTATACCTCTTTACCACCTGCCACCAGAGGCGTGGTCCTCGGCGGGGGACCGGGACTGTTGAAAAGAAAGGCTTACACACGGTCCTCAGGTCCAGGGAGAGTGTCCCGGGAGCATGAAGGGGTGTGGCAACCCCTCTGGACCCCACTTCCTGTCTCAAAATGTTTTCTCTCCTGCTCTCACTCTGGGGTCCTCACCAGTGGTGGAACTAAGGGGGGACCCCGTCCTGACCTCCCAGCCTCTGCCCCTGTGTGCTGGAGAAGGCGCTTTCCTTTGTAAGTAGCTCATCTTACAACAACAGACATGGAAGACATCTACCCTGGGCGGTCTGGACTTCTCGGCCCCGTTCTGAATTCTCACATAGCACTGACATTTTTAAGAAACCTTGATATTTTTTAGAAACAAGGTAACATTTTCCTGAAAAGCAGTCATTGTAAAGTCTTGCCTTTGCCGCATGGTGAGCGTGTGGGTGGCCTTGGTGGCTTGATACTGCACGATGTGTGGGGTCAGGGCTGGCCCCAGTTTGATGTAAGCCCCTCTGTTACTGCCAACTTCATAGTAGTTGGAGGCAGAAAAGATGGTCAGCACCTGGATCCAACAGCAAAGAGAAAGTGTTCCCCTTCCCTGAGGACCCCTTGTCTCCAGCCCCCCACAGCCCACATCTTTGTGGGGACTACTGCTCACCCTTACACTAATCTGTGAGTCTTTTTCTTTTCCTTCTTTTTAAAGTTTGAAGTCATCCATGTCACTAGGGCAGGAGTTGTTGGTCTGAACCCCAGGTACTTGAATCGTGATAGGACATTCATATCACGCCTTCACATTCTGATCCCAAATAAAAATGGCAGGGGTCACAGAAAGCACCTCTTATGTTCCTCTTAGAAGTGGGGGGCTGAGAACTCTGTTTCAGAGCAGGTTCCCCATGGAGTCATTGCCTCCTGGGCTTCCTGGGGAAAGAGGTTTCCAGGGTCAGTAGGTTTTTTGTCTCAGCGCTTTTTTTATTTCCTATGGAAACCTGTTTCTCTGCTATAAAATTAGTATTCCTGGGCATACAGAGTCCCATGCCAGGAGCACAAAGCTAGGCAAATGTTAAGGATTTGGTCACACCCAGAGATCATTCCTGACATGAGTTATACTCCTGAGACGAGAAGCCATGCTGAACTGCTGGGCGGTGCAGAAATCAATCCAGTACCGTAGTGTTGCTCAGGGCCTGGGATTAAAGGATAGAGGTGTGACCAGCGCGGGAAACCACTGGCCTCCTGTTTCAGTCCAGAGAATGGGGCGCCATACGCCCCTTAGCCTTAGTAGACTGGAGATCGGTGCCTTCAGTCAAACCATGAGTTTCGGAAAGGCTTGAGAAGTCGAGGGTGAATGAAGGAAAGGACCGAGGTACTGAGTGGGTGGGTCACAAACACATGTCACAGCCCGTTGATAGGAACCTGCAGGCTGTGCCCTCCCCGGCAGGGAGAGGCCTGTCCGCCTGCTGAGGGACTCGGGGCCACCCACCTTGCGGTTGTGACAGAACTCGTAGCCGTCAGGCTTGCACTCGTGGGACCGGATCAGGAGCTGCAGGTCATATTTCTGCAGAAACCTCTCGGTCACGTCAGGCCCAAAGTAACAGCCCCCTCCACGGACGGTGTTGGCCTTGCAGCCTTCCTGCAGCATGGGGTCACTCCACAGGATGTCCACCACCTGGGGGACCGAGAGGCAGACACCAAGTCATTCTCAGTCATCCACGTGGAAGGACAGGAGGAGCAGGAGGAGGAGGAGCAGGAGGAGGAGGGAGAGGAGGGAGAGGAGGAAGTGGAAAATATCTGAAGAAAAATAAGTGAATAAATTTCCATGCAGTCAAGTTTGGCATACATTTCTATGTGGGGCTCAAAGTTTCCGGACTCTGTTATTACTCACAAAATGAGTGTGTGTGGGTGTGTATTAGTTGATGAGTATACACCACCTTCTGGAAAACAGATCTCGTGTGCAAGGTCAGTGTGGGAAGAGATGAATCTGCTCTGCTGCCTCAGCCAGCAATGCTCAGTTGGAGTCAGCGCCCAGGGTCCGGAGAATTTTGCAAAAAGCAAACAGGCCCTAGATGCCAGGCAGGCGAGCACCACACTCAGTGGGGTCCCACCAAAGCGTGTCAACATCTTAGTTCTCGAAGTAATTTAAGAATTTTAAAAAGAATTTGCAGAAGAGCTGAGTGATCTCCAGCAGCCTAGACTCTGCCTGTTCTTATACCCAGGGAAATGCTGATTGCTGCTCTCACACAGCTCAGATGAAATAACCGAGTACACTGCAGTCGGTGACGCTGGTGCTGTCTGAACGTGCTGTTTGATTTATGTCAGTATTGAGTCGTGTTTTGCAAAAGGAGAGACCCGTGTTTAAAAATTGTGATTCTAAGTGGCATTGAAGCCCAGGTCAATTTTTGGAAACACAAAACCTAAACTCTGTCTCTGTCTGTCTGTCTCTGTCATCTGTCTCTGTCTCTCTGTCTGTCTCTGTCTGTGTCTCTCTATCTGTCTCTGTCTGTCTCTGTCTCTCTGTCTCTCTCTCTGTCAGCTTCTAGCTCACAGTCAGCTTCAGCTGCTTTTTCTCACCACCTTCTGCCCAATCAATATCTACTTTCACTACATTTAATTCTTTAAAATACCTGAATTCTCTCTACTGGATGAACCAGTAAGTAGGTCAAACTGAACTGACTACCGGTGAGTTCGAGGATTCTCTAAACCGTGGTGGACACCGCCTGCCCTCTGCTCTGCCCTCCCTGCCACTGTCCTGCCCCATTTCTCTGCCCAGCCACGCCTTCCACCTGGCTGCCGGAGTCACCTGCTGACAGGCGCTGTGCCAGGCTGAGGATTACCTCCCCCATCTGTCCTCCGGCTTCTTCCTCACTAACACAGTGACTGTGCTGAGGGCAGCAGTGTCCTGAGCTCATCACACTTCTCTGTCTCCCTTGCAGCTGGGGGTGGCATGTGACACAGGACCCTGGGAAAGCTCTTAGTTGCCTGCTAACAGAGGACAGACGCTGCTGCCCGGCTCTGAGGGCGCTGAGCTGCAGCAGCTCTTGTGTGGGGACAGGCCTAGCCTGCAGTGGTGCCCAGTGCACTGGCTCTTCTTCCCCAACAGGTGCCAAGACACCAACCATGGATCCCTCAGCTGAGCCGACTGCCGCCACCACCCCATCCTTTATAAACCTCTACAACGTGGGACGCAGTATACAAACACTGCTGTCCACCTGGGGTGTCCCAGCCTCAGATAATGAGAATGAGAGTGCCCAGAGCGTGTGCCCAGAATGCACATGAATGGAGGAGCCACATCTGTGGCTTGCTATCCCGACCCCTCTCCCACACACCATGACGCCCGTTTCCAGGCAGCAACCTGGCCACCACCCACCTGCTGCCACTCCTCCTGGGTGGACCCCCACGGCTCTCCATCACCCGGATCCCCCTCGGGGGCTGCAGGTGAAGGCTCCTCCTGCTCCTGGATGCCAGGGAAGCCGGCTCGCTGCTGGCACAGGTCCTTTTCTAAATCCACGGAGTGCCGTCCCCGCCGGTTCAGCTCCGAAGGGGCCAGGGGAACACTGCAGGGGACACTGCAGGACCGGCCAGTCCTGTGGGTCCTGCTGTCCGGGTCAGCGTGGAGCAGTGAGGAGGGGAGCGAGTGGCTCTGGGGCAGGAACCAGGGTGTGGGTCTCTGCACGGGACACAGTGTGGCACTGGGCAGGCTGGGCCCTTCCACCGGCCTTTGGGGCTCCCTTGGCACCGGCCGCCTCATAGTGGAGACGATCTAAACGTGTCCAGAGCAGAGACAGGGGCTGAGAGGATACCGCAGCACCTTGTAAAGACCAAAGTGACCTCCAGGACAGCCTCAGGCCTGGTGACCCGCGTACACTGTCTATGTACTGCAGGCTCTGGCCTGGTCAGGCCCCGGCCTGGTCAGGCAGGGGCAGACCCGGAGAGAAACCTGACATGGCCACAGCATCTCGACATCACTGCCACGTACCAAAGTGCTGTCGGGGGGACCTCACCCTCATTCATTAACGTTTCATGTTTACTGTATTTTACAAAAGGGTTGGTATCTCCAAACTGGAAATTTACAACTGGTCCTTCCTCCCAAGTACTACAGTCTGAGATACACCAAGCTGGGTCATTGTTTCTCCCCAGGAGCCCAGTGGTGTCAGACAAGGAGAAGAGCACGTTTCCCTCCGAAAGGCTGCCTGCTGACTGTTCCTGTCACCCCACAGATGCTAGAGCAGAGAAAAAAGGGGCTACCATGGTTGATTTCCCAGTAACCCCGGTTGCCTGGGTTCATTGTGGTCTGAACATACAAAGTGGGGGATTCTGGGAATAAACAACTCATGGGCCGCCAAGGAGCGCACTAATCCTCACCACCCCGCTTGGACACGAGTCACCGGTTTGTCTGGTGCATCCAAGCTGTATGCACTGCCTTCCCCGCTGATCTGGCCATCAGATAGACTATCGTGGTGTCACAGGGTTCTGTTCAAGGGGCCCTGGTTCTGCTTAGCAGTGTTCACAAAGCACAGGAGCTGCGATGTGAGCCAGGCCCAGGGTACAGCACACAGAAAGCCGATTAGCTGGGCGGCCCTGCTGCAGGAACACGGGGAAATCTGGGAGAGGCAGGCTTGGTTCAGTGGTTTTGGGCATCCACAGAGCCTCAGAGCAGATCCCAGCAGGCAGGGGAGCCATGGCATGCACTTGGAAAACGGTAACAGAGGCAATTCTGTGGGTGAGGAGCCCCGAGCACAGCTGCGTACAGGAGAGAGGGATTCCTACAGCCCGGACCCAGGCAGGAAGGAGCTGAGCAGGGTCTTCTCTCTGACTCCAGTCACCATGGTGCTGGGACCCAGAGGAGAACAGAGGGGACACATACAGAAGGAAAGGTGAGCTCAGGACACAGAGCCAAGCGTGGCACTGAGCAGAAGAAGAAAGTGGCCCTCCCTGGTGTGCCTGGGTACCAGGGTGGACGCCGTGAGAGATGATCTCCAAAGGACACCGATGACAAAGGCCTAGACCAGTGATGGCAGATCTATTCGAGCTTTTAGTGACATACTCACTGCCATTCATGCCGTGGTCCAGCCCGTTGAGGGGAACACTCAGTGAGTGAGCACTTTCTGCAAGTAGATCTAAGCGTGGTGACATCAGAAAGCCCCATCTCACTGTGGATGGGTCCAGGGTAAGCACACAGAGGATGCCCAGAGAAGGTGAGCAGCAGGAGCCCACTGAGGAAGACAGGGCCTGCTGGGACAGCCGGCAAACCGCTCTGCAGCAAGGCAGCCTTGGTCATGGGAGAGGACAGCCAGGCCACACGCGCGGACTCACCACCTCCCCTTCCTAGGGGCCGGCGCGTCTGACCTCCTGTAACACTGCGTGTTACGATCCATGCCGAGAAGCATCTGTGACTCTCATTCTTAACGAAGCTAATAGGACCCTGCGTGTGGAGCCCTTTCCGGACGCTTCACGTAAATGCACTGACGGACCTTCCTGCTGGCCTTGGGAGGCAGCGTCGTCCTTTCTACCCCAGATGGGAACACTGAGGCACAGGGCCCTGAGGCTCTGCTGAGACTGAATCTAGATAGACCCTTGGCTCTGGGCCCAGCCATCTCTGTCTTTCTCCCCAGATTGTATGGGTGGCTACATCGTTTCCTCTCCAGAACTTGTGGCCACACATTAGGCAGTTTGCTTTCTGCCCAGTTACAGACAGTTCTTCGTGCTGCTTCCCTACATGCCCTGCATCAGTGCTCTCACAGTCCGGCGAGACAGTCCCTGTGGTAGGCAAAGCATATGTACTGAAAGTTGACAAAACCCACCAAGATATAAGAGGTTGGGGAGCTAAAAACCAATTAGGTGTTGGGCAACCTGCAGAGTTTAACAAGGGAAACATCAAGAGCTGGCCGGGGGGCTTCGGCCCCACGCTCGCCTAGAATCTTCAAGGGCAGAGGCCATGGCATAGACAGGGATTTGGTGATGAGGATTTCGGGGGGCCTATTGAGTGTGGGGCCCTCCCTTCTTCCTCCTCCACCAGGGTTCTCCCCCTCCTCTCTAACTGCTGACTTTGGGCGCACGCAGACATGACTTGTCTTCCAGCTACCAAATGCCAAGAAGCCACATCCAGACCTGGGAAACGATCTACATCCAGAAACTGTGGGCTCCCAAAGTGGAAGCAATCACAGGACAAGCCTGGAGTGGACCGGGAGTCTTCCCTGGCATGGATGAGCCTGGTGCTGCCTAGGGAATGTATGCACAGAAATTTGGGGAACCAAAGGGACAAATTGTGGATGTCACCACCCCGATTTATACCTGTATGAACAGCCGTCTGCCTTGCTCTCTTAGTGACACACAGTGTCACAGTGACCTTTCTGGGGCACATCCCTACTGACATGCAGACTATGCCGAGGTACTCTCATCGAGGTGGCAAAGCCAGTGCCCGGAGCAGGTGGCACTACCCATCCCCCGCACTGTGGGCTCTCCTTGTCAGGCTCTGGGACCCCCAGGCAGGAGGCCTGTGCTCATGCTGGCAGGGAACAGGACTCTAAAGTGAGATTTGCACTGTTTCGTTCCTCTGTACCTTGTGTCTGTCTAATTTAGCCAAAAGCTCCAGGTCAGTCCTGTCCGACACTCCACCATGAAGAATCAGGACTTTCTCGTCAACCAGCGTGGCCAGCGGAAGCCAGCAGAATACATCCTGAAGCGCTCTTAGGATTTTCTTGCCATGTATCTGAAAGCACGACAGTAATAAGACAGTGGGTTTCCAGCAACTCACTCAGTTTCTTTCAACTAAGAGAAACTTCTTTTAAAAGCAGCATAGTAAAGGGACGTGGTGCTGCATGTCTATAGTCTGAGCACTCGGGAGGCTGACGCAGGAGGATCGCTGTGAGTCTAAGCCCTCTTGGGCTACCTAGCAAGACCCCATCTCAACCCTCCCTGCCAAAAGAACCATAATAAAAGCAGCCTACTTTATATTTTTGCATCACTTCCTTGGTGAAACCATATCTAGACATAGAAGCAAAAGTGGGTATTAAAATAAATAGTATAAAATACATATCTTATACATATGTACTTAAACTATTTAGAAAGAGACTAAGGCATAATTACTGAAATATTTACAATTATAACATTGTCTCTGAGTAGAGAAATTATGAGTTATTATAATTATCTTCCTTTCATTTACCCATAGTTCCTGCTTTTGCTAGGGTGAATCCTTATTTCCACGCTAAGGAGAATTCAAGTGAAAAATCTTCCTATGCAGCCTAATAATCTGTCGAGTTTTAAAAATCTTTAAAGATATTTCATACTGTGCATTCTGCTTTCAGGTACTAGAAAACTACTTTTGAAAGGCAGCTATATCAAGAAACTCTAGCAAAATGTTTGTTGTGTTTCTTTAGAATGGGCCAAGCAGGCACAAAGTGCCCGGCCCGCCCGGGCTGGTACCGCAGGTTCACCACGTGGTCTTCATGGTTGCCTCGGTTCATGTGGAACTCTTTCGGGTAAACCAGCATGAAGGCGAACAGAACCATCAGGATCTCCACCGAGTCCCGGCCTCGGTCCACGAAGTCACCGTTGAACACGTATGCCCGCTCTGGTGACGGGAGGCCATTCTTCCGACACAGGACAGTGGAGGGACCGGCAGGAGGAGGGAAACCAGGTTAAAGCAATGGGCCTCTGAGCCCCAGGCACCCACGTCACGGCTGTGCTCTCCAGGTCTCCTGCCAGTGACAGGTTTGCCAGGCAGAGGTCCGGTGACGCTTGTCAGAACAGATCACGCCAGGCCGGAATGTCACCACGTGGGTGGACATAGGTGCTGGGTGGGGAGGCAGAGACCAGTTTTCAGTTCTGGCCATATTAAAATACTAACAATAATAATAATTCCCATCACAGATTCCTCAGGATTAAACAAGAAAACATATGGAAAAGTGATTTGGGAAGTATAACCTGTGTCCCTAGTAATATCACAGCAAAATACTGCAATCTGCATGTCTGTTCTACAACCTGCATTTTACTGCTAGACATAGATATGAAAATAGTTTTTGGCTGCTTTGATAATAGCCAAAATCTTCTTTATCTAGAAAAAGGAAAATTGCTGAATAATGTGTCTTTCGACTTATTAAACTAACATTTCCTATTTGTCAAACAGTATAGCAAAAAACGTAGTTGAATGAAACACAGTGCTTTTATACCATGCGTTTACTGCAGAGAAGCCAATAGTTTAAAAAAAATAGTCCAAAGATTCTAGCACTATTTAAGCATTTGTTCACTGCATTCTGCTTCTGAGCTTCTAAAGCGAGCCTCATGGAAAGGAACTTGGTGCGAACATTCCTACCTTGTAGAATATGAATATTAAGTCGTCCAGCTGGCCGTGTAAGTCCCCTAAGAAAGGGAAAGAGTGTCAGTGCTGCTCGGTCTTTACCCTTCTTTCCAATTTTTACTGTAAAGAGGAAAACAGTGCACCAAGAAAAAGCTGGTGAGGAACTGGCTGTTGCCTGGTTTCCCCCTCGTCACGAAGGGATGCTTGCTAACCTGCCTCGCGTGGTCATCACAAAGAGCGAGGGACCTGCCTCTTCAGCAGCGAGAGACAGAACAACAAAGGTCTGAGAACAAGAGGGCTCCACGCCCGTTTTAGGGGCCAGCGTTAGGCGAGATCCCAACAGAAGCTGCGAACCCAGACTGTGGCGTGGAACCCTCTCGTTGCCAAGTGTTGGGATACTGATCTGAGAGCTGAGGTCACGGAGGACACGCTGGACTTGTGTGGGCTGCAGGCCTCCCTGTGTGGCCCTGAGCTGTGTATGGGCCTCAGTGCACATACAAAGACGTCGGCCGTCTATGAAGACACAAGGACAGGGGACACAGCCGGGAGCCGGGACCCTGTGTGTGGAAGGACTTGCTCGATGCTAATAGGAAAACCAGCATCCACCGAGGAGGACCCGGCATGCAGTGCAGCTGGACTGTGAACTCAGAGCCCAGGCAGAAAGCTGAGCTGCCTGAGCCTCCTCCCTGAACCCCGCAGGGCACAGGGTGACAACCAGTTTGAAGCACTGGAACTGGACTTGCCCGCCCCCACTCTCCCGACCAACCAAAGCCCACACCAGAGACGCTAGCTGCCGCCCGGCCCTTACCACACACCGTGAGCTCCGCACTGTAGCAGCTCGACACCCGGGTGATGTTTGGCAGCCGCGCCAGGTGCCTCCTGGTCTCGTGCAGGAGATGCAGGACGTAGTGAGCGTGCAGCTGCTGCAGGGAGGGAGGTGGGGGGCACAGGGCACTGACAGCCACCAACCTGCTCAGTGACTCCCAGGGTGCCTGCCGCAGGGACCCCTTCTTTCTCACCCACCTCGGCCCTCGGCCCACTGTCCCCCAGCAGCAGTGCTGAGCTCATCTCCTCCCCTCTCCTCTCCAAAGCCCTCCATGCCTGGACCTGAGTGAGGGACACGTGCGACGTCTCAGCCGAGCAGGAAGAAGCGTGCGTGGATGGGACAGAGCGGGCTGCCAGGCTGGGAAGCAGCCGGCCCCTCTGGGCTGAGCTCCCACCACGGAAAAGAGGAAGGATTGGAACCTGACCCGGAGCCCAAACCTGACGGCTTCCACTGCCTCTGCCCCTGGGCAACCTTTCAACCCTTCCACCCTCCTGCACCGTTGCGGCAGAGCCTTTACCCGCACACACTGCTCAGTGCTTCTCATGTCACGGGGACTGAGTCCAAGGCCTTCAGCTACGTTCCCCAGCTATTTTTATTTTTTTGGGACAGGGTCCTGCTATGTCACTAAATTATTTGAGCTGGCCTCAGACTTGGAACCCTCTTGGCTCAGCCTCAGAGTCCTGGGATCACAGGCAGGCACCGCTACGCCTGGCTAACACTCTAGTCTTTTTTTTTTTTTTAATCAGTACCAGGGATCGAACTCATGACCATGTACTTGCAAGGCAGGCGCTTATGCCGCTGAGCTAAATCCCAGCCCCAACACTCTATTCTTAACGTAGTAACCAGAATGATGATTTTAAAAGCAAGTCAGAGCACTCAATGTCCACGGTCTCCTCATGTCATTCAGAAAAATTAGTCTCCCCCTCTAGTCCCCCCAGCTCCCTGCTGTACAGTCACAGGGGTCTCTGGCTTCCCCACTGGAACTACCCAGCAGAGTCCCGCACCCTAACTTGCTCCCCAAACACCCTGCTGGCCTGCCCTTGCCACCACAGTCCTACACTCAGACAGCACCTTCCAGCCTCTGCCTCCCCAGCTCAGTTCCTTCTCCCCAAGCCTGGTGCACCTCCTGGGCTCTGGTTTACTGTCACTGTCTCCTGTCTGCCTCCCTTCCTGAGTGTTGGCCCCAGAGGGACCCTCAGGCTGTGTCCCTGCCCCAGGCCAGGTGGCCGCACAGGCTGCCCATCTGCACAGGGAGATGTCAGGGCTGGGGACCCCGCCGAGACCCAGGCTGAGGAAGGAGGGGTCCTGTCTCTCCAGTTAACGCAGGATGGGCCCCGTGCCAGGCTGGGCTCCCGAGCTCACTTGTTTCAGCCTGAACGCTTCCACCAGGGCGGTGGCGTGGCCTGGAAGCAGCGGAAAGGACAGGCGTGGCCCTGTGTAGTCGGCAGGCACTTCGATGGCGTCGTAGTCACTGCAGGCGTCCAGCTCTGAGCCCTGGGGATGACCCTGCTCAGTCAGCATGCGGCTCAGGATGTCCCCTGGCACGGGCAGAAGAGTAGCTGGCTGTGGGCAGACATGCCACTCACAGGCCAGGCGAGGGGGCTGCGGTGAGGGGACAGGTGTAGCCGGTATTGGCTCCCCCGGTCCAGAGAGAGAACGGGAAAGGGGCCAGTGGGCCCAGGGAGGACGAAGGGCTGGGCTTTCACCGACATGTGTGGGCCAGAAAGATGAGCAAGTGAAAGCCAGGGCTACGGGGAGGGGGGACAAAGCCCAGGTGGGCAGCGCCGGACCAGGCCAGCGATGCCAGGCCCTGAGCCCAGCATCTCCAGCTGCCTGTGCCCTCCCAGCCCAGGGCTTCATTCCCACGCTCAGGAGCCCACCACCCTCCCGCAGCTGCTGACACGTGGGGACTCCGGTCCTTCTGCCTGGGTGGCAGCCGTGCCATTCTGAGGCAGGTTTGCCAGTTTCCCGGCACACGCTGCCCCTGGTGGCAGCTTGGAGCCCACTTCCTGCCCCGGCCCTCTGGCCCCTGTCCATCTCCTCCCACCCTGAGTGCCCTGCGCTGTCTGCAGTGGTTCTAGGCCCAGAACGGACCCCACCGTGGGGATCCATCTGCCACCTCTCCCTCCCCCTCTAGCTCTCCCTGGGTTCACGGCTCTGTCCCTTGTGCCCCACGCTCCCTGGTACCTGTAGCTCTGAGCTGGGAGGATAGGGCTGGTTGGTCACACTCGCCCTGGTGGCAGCTGCTGGGAGTGACGTGATCCAGGAGGTAGCTGAAGAAGTTGTGCAGCTGCAGAGGAAGCAGGGGATCCGGCTCTAGAAGCTAAGCGGGAGGGTGCAGGGAGTCCCAGGCACTGTCCATGGCTGGGAGGCCCGTGAAGGCACCGCCAGGCCCCACCTGGCCCTGGTCCTGCTGCCCGGCGTACTCTATGGACTGGAAGATGCTCCAGGTACAGCGCCGCCGCATCTCCAACCGGGCCACGTAGCGCCGGTACCACCTCTGGATCAGGGCCGCTGCCTTGAAGGCTGTGAGCACAGGAGATGCCACCATGAGGGGGCACCCTGTGCCTGGACCCCACTATGCCCTTCTGCTGGCTACAGGGCTCAGTTCCTGCCCAGCCCTCCCCGCCTCCATTCTGATGGTTCACAGGCATCTCTGGAGTCTGTGGGCCGCTGCTGGCCTCTGCAGACACTGACATGGCACGAGCTCCTCCCCAGCCCACCACCTGTGGGGGGCATGGAGCTCTGGAGTCACTCTTCAAGTCAGCATGGCTGTCTTCTGGCCTTACAGATTCCCGAAGGCACATGTGAGTCACCGGGGTTGCCACCGTGGTGCTCTGGCACTATTTGGTAAAAGAAGGGCCACTGAAGATGAACACCACATCCCTCAGTGGTCTGTGAGCCAGAAGCCTCAGTGGCCAACAGCAGGGTGTGTGTGCCCAGGGCCCACTGGACACCAGGAGGACTCGCGTTCTGCCAGGATGGGTGAGCCCATTACAGCAGTGAGAAAGGCGCAAACCGAAAGCCCAGGGATGATTTACTTCTGGGATTTTCCATCTCACATTTCCAGAGTTGGTTATCCATGGGCAACAGAAAACATGAGAAGCAAAACCACGGATACAAGGACCATGGTGTAGACAGGAAATTCAGTCCTGAGGACTCAGGAAGGAAGTAGAGATGGGGGAGACTCAGCAGGAACTCAGCAGCCCTCATGGGAACAAGGTGGGGTGGGTGGGCACCAGGCTGGACATTATGACAACAAACTTGGGAAGAGTTTAGACGGGTTCAGAGATGTCACCTGAAAGGAGGCCTGGAACATCTTATGCATGGGAGATTCAGAAGTTCAGAAGACCAGAAAACCAGTAAAGACCAGGCATGGAAGGTTTCTGCTGGCAAGAAGGTCTGTACTGGTTGTTGGACTCCAAATAATGTGTGTTATGGCTTGGCAGAAAGTTTGTCTGCATTTTGCTCATGTCCAGAGACTTTGCCTGAGACAAAGATTAAGTGTGGTGGATTAATAATCTGGCAGAAGAAATTTCATGGCAGTCTAATGTTGAGACAGTGGCATGGCTACTACTGTTGGGGGCTTTTAGTCAGACCTATGTGAAGAGTAGAGAGCAAAGAGCCCAGCAGGGTGATTTAAAACACTGAGAGTTTGGCCAGAAAGGAAACTCCAATACAGTTGTGACTGTGAAGACAGAGCTGAGGAAATCTCTATTGCTGAGATCGAACAGGAGAATAGAAAAAATGGCCTGAAGGCATCACAAGAAGCAGCAAGTTTCCAACCTTTGCAGCCTCAAAACTGCAAAAGTGAAAGACTTTGCTTTGAGGCGAAGCAGAGGGTACCATGTTCCAGAATGGCAGCAGCCGCACCATGTTCCAGAATAGCGGAGGCACAGGAAATTTGTTCCTCAGAATTGGATTCAGTGCCCAGCAATCCAGGCCCTCAACCCCTATGGCCAAGAGAGAGGAAAGCCTGGCTAATGCTCCAGTTGGCAGCAGACCTCGGCATCATCCAAGTGGTGCTGGTTTTAGGCACATGCAGAATACAAGAGTTCTGAGGTTAAAAAGGCTTCCACCCCAATTTCAGAAGGCCTGGGGACCAGGCAGTGTGCCCTGGAGAGGACAGTGTGCAAAGCTGTGTGAACCAGAGGTGCAGTGGAGACCCCAGAAGTTTGGAAAAGCAAGGAGTGTGGATCAGCCAAGGAAACCTGCAAGGAGGGAACAAAGCCAGCCCACGAGAGAATCCATGGAAGCTACACCTGCCACAAGAGCTTTGGGGTGGAGTCACTCAAGCCTTCTGTAGCTCAGAACCAAATTGCTTCAGATGCTGGACATGGAACTCCAGGACTCAATGTTTGCCCTGCTGGATTTTAGACTTGCTTTGGTCCCAACCTCAACCCAATTCCCCTGTTTGTAACTTTAGGAATGAAAATATTTATCTCCTGCCATTGTATGTTGGAAGTGTTTAACTTTGTTTTTATCTGTGCAGGGGCTCGCAGCTAAGAGCTTGCCTTAGATCTCAGAGGAGACTTGGGACTTGGACTTTGCAGCAGTGCTGAAACTGTTAGCACTTGGGCAGCTCTTGCAGATGGACTACATGCCTTTTGCATAAAGGGATGTGCATGAGTCTTTGGGAGCCAAGGACAAAATGTTACATTTCTAATGTAATACAATGTTGATAGACTTAGCGCTGGTTAAGGATTGTTAAGCTGTGTTATAATGTTCAAGTTGCAAAATATTAAGAATAAGCATGCCTTTGTATCTGGAGACTGAGTTAAAGAAATGCGTCTGGTTGCCAAGTTGACAAGGGGTGGATTGTTAAAGTTTATACACTGTCAATGTGAGAAGTCTGGAAGCTTAACCAGGTAACTCAGCATCTCTACATCCTGGAGTGAGGAAAACAAGCCCATTCTAGGATATTGTCCATTGTGTCAAATTTGAGTTTAACTAAGTGACTCAGCAGGGGACCAGAGTCCTCCGTAACATCCTCAGCCCTTGCAAGAGGAGAGTAGGCAGCCAGTGTGAGTGCTACACCCACCCCAGGGGAGTGGCCTGATACAATAAAAGGCAAATGAGGAGGGACTGATTGCTCCTACTTTGGAGGAGTCTTCACCTTTAGCTTTGACATCATCTCCTGGCTTCTGAACAGATGGTTTGGCTTTCGCTTGGGACCTTTCAGCCTTGGGTCATAGATTCTTCAGGGTTCTGTTGCAGACTTATCGGCCCCCTGGTACGGACTTGCACGGGACACTGCCGTGAGCTCCCACCCTTGAGCTGAAGCCTTTGGCCTCTAGCATGGAGACACCCTCTGTACGCCCCCTTATCCAGCTTCGCGGCTGACCATTATGAGCCGATCCTGGAATTTTTTATACATTTGTATATCTTGTGTTACATCTGTTTCTCTAGTAAACCCTGGGCCTTCACTTCATCATCTGCGGGGCCAGACGAGGAATGGCTGGAGCAACATACTAAACAAATGTGAGTGAATGGATCACATAAAGCCAGGGCAGAGGCAGCCCCCGGGGCCCATGGGCTGGAGACATCCCCTTCACAGGCCTCCCTGTCTGCACCTCTGCTGCCTTCTCTGCCAGGACTGTGCCAGGTGCCCAGGGGTAAGTCACTGCGTCCTGGTTTCCTGTGCAAGGCTTAGGATCTGCAGTCAGAGCGCTTCCAAGAAATGGCAGCTGTCCACACAGAGAGCTAGACTCCTCCTAAGCTCCTGGGCGTGGCCATGCTGCTGGCAATGAATGGACTATTTGTGGACAAAGCTGGATTAGAAAGGAAACCCCATGGGTTAACTCAGGTCGACCTTGTGAACAGGAGACAGATTGACTTAATATATTTAGCTTGCATTAGCTAATAGAGTGCTTGCTGATTTCCTAACAGGAAAGAGGCTGCCAAAGTAGGAAGACTAACTGGGAGGGGTTTAAGCAGAGCCAAATTTTATTTGCTATGAAATAAAAAAGTTAAGCTGGGTGTGGTGGCTCACGCCTGTAATCTCAGCACTCGGGAGGCTGAGGCAGGAGGATCGTTGTGAGTTCGAGACCAGCCTGGGCTACAAAGTGAGCTCAAGGCCAGTCTGAACTGCACAGGGAGACCCTCTCTCAAAAAAGACAAACAAACAAACAAATAAAAAAGTTCGTAGCATACGTCTCACAGGCACTGACCACAAGGGGCAGGCTGCAGCCCTGCCCAGTTCTGTCCACCTCATCCAGAGCCATGGACAAGTGTGTAAGGCAGGAACTCCTGGCAGCCGCGGGGATCTGTGCCCCTCGCCCTGGGCCTGTGGCATCAGAATCTCTGCAGGTGGAGCCCGGCAGGGGACGTGCAGGTGCACGAGTGCTGCTCGTAGCTCTTAAAGGTCCAGGCGGAAGGGCAAGGACCACACGTTGCCGCGGAGACAGACGGCAAGCGGGCCTGAGGGGCTGTGCGCCCTCGGGGTTCTTCCCTGCGGGGCGGTGACCCCTCCCCTTCTCCTGCTCCTCCTCCTCCCGCCAGGGGCCAGTGGGCAGTGGCCAGTGCGGCGGTGGCTGCCTTGAGTGGGTGTGGGTGCCGGGAGGGAGGCGCAGGCCCTGTAAGATCCTTCCTCATCGTCTCCCTCCAGCGGCACAGCGCAGAGCCCCTGGCACTCTCGCCCGGACGTTGTGTAAACTGCTCCTAGGGGACAGATGACGAACCCATTCGGCTGTCAGCACTGCGTGTGTCGGGGAGCACTGACCCTACCTTACACACTGAAGTGTTTCCCAGTTCTAGAAGCAACAGTGAAACTGTGGCTGGGCATAGTGGCACATGCCATTCCTCCCAGTGACTGGGGAGGCTGAGGCAGGAGGACCTCAGGTTTGAGGTTCAGCCTGGGAAGCGACACGAGACCTTGTCTCAAAACAAAATTTTAAAAGGAGGGAGAGCTAGGGATGCGGCTCAGTGGTCCCGTTTGCCTGGCATAGAGGAGGCCCTGGGTTCTGTGCCCGGTGTCCACTCTCTGAAAAAGTGACCTCAATGAAGAGCCTTAAAAGATACAGAAGCTCCATTTGTGGCCGGGGGGTGTAGCGCTCCATGCCTGGCAGGCGGGGGGCCATAGGTTTGCTCCCCAGGACTGCAAAACCAGACCAAACCAAATCCTCCGGAGGTAAGAGCACAGGGAGATCCAGCACGCTGGAGCACAAGGGACAGATAAGTCAGAATAATCACGGAAATGTGGCAGTGCCAGCAGTGAAGATGGAACCCACAGCCAAAGGCACCTACAGGTGCCCCCGGGGCACCCACCCAGCATGCCTCTCTCTGCCTCTGCAGAGGGGGCTCCCCTTGTGCGGCCAGGAGCAGTCTGCAGGCCCTCGGCACCACCAAGAAGGCACAAGCTGGGCGGGGAATCTGTCTCCAGCTCTGGCAGGGCAGGGAGTCAGCTGCCAGAGTCCAGGCCCCTGGCAGAACGGGGGTCCACCACCTGTGGGCTAACTTCTTGCTGTTCAGGGTCAGGAAATGGGTCCAAGCACCAGATATGGTGGTGCACACCTGTAATCTTGGCACTCAGGAGGCCGAGGCAGGAGGGTGGGCAGTTTGAGGCCAGCCTGGCTATAGAGGGAATTCAAAGCCAGCCTTCCTCAAAACACAAAGAGGAGGAGGCCGGGAA
>PVLA01013249.1:0-26318 GCA_004027455.1 Hydrochoerus hydrochaeris
GCCAACATTTGTTATCAGTTGATTTCTTGATGGCAGCTATTCTTTCCGGAGTGACGTGGAATCTCAATGTTGTTTTAATTTGCATTTCTCGAATGACCAGTGATGGTGAACATTTCTTCATGTATTTATTTGCCATTTGTATATCTTTCTCTGAGAACTGTGTGTTCATCTCAGATGCCCATTTTTGGAGAGGGTGTTTAAATTTGGGGGGCTTGATGTTTTTCAGTTCTTTATATGTTTTGGACACAAGTCCTTTTTCTGAGGGGTTGCTGGCTAAAATTCTTTCCCACTTGGTGGGTTTTTTTTCCGCCCTGTTGGTGATTTTCTTTGAAGTGCAGAAACTTTTCAATAATACGCGATCCCAGTTGTTGATTCTTTGAAGTGTTTCCCATGCAATTTGTGTTTTGTTCATAAATTCTCTGCCTACCCCTATGTCTCCAAGACTTCTACCTATCTTGTCTTCCAGTAGATTTAGTGTTTCTGTTTTAATATTGAGGTCTTTGATCCATTTAGACTTTAGTTTTGTGCATGGTGATAGGCATGGATCTAGTTTCAGTCTTCTGCATGTAGACAGCCAATTTTTCCAACACCATTTATTAAAGAAACTATCCTTCTTCCAGTGGACATATTTAGCCCCTTTGTCAAATATCAGGTGGCTGAGTGTCTTTGTAGTTGTGCTTGCATCTTCTAATCTGTTCCATAGATCCTCAGGTCTATTTCTTTGCCAGTACCATGCTGATTTTATCACTGTGGCTTTATAGTACTATTTCAAGTCAGGAATTGAGATGCCTCCTGCCTTGCTTTTGTTGCCCAGAACTGCCTTTGCTATTCTAGGTTTCTTCTGTTTCCAAATGAATTTTAGGAGTGTTTTCTCTAGATCTGTGAGGTATGTCAATGGTATTTTGATTGGGATTGCGTTAAATCTGTAAAACAGTTTTGGGAGTATGGCCAATAAATGGCTATTCTTAAAGCACTTTTATTCATATGCAGCCTTTCTGGTTTTTCAGAGTCTTCTTTCTGCTTCATTTTTTGATGTCCCCTCCGTGAGCATGTTTAAGCGTTGCTTGGAACTATAGGGCTACTTACATTATGCTTCTCAATCTTCTGTTCCTCGAAAGAGTTATTGTCCTACCTCTACTGCTATTTATACCTCCTCTTCTATAAAGCTTCACTTAATTCCAATGCATTCCCTTCAAGAGAAAGCCTATTTCTGCCCTCAGGGATGAGCCTGGATACATCCAGGCAGGTGCACACTCCGCTGTAACACTGCAGTCAACCAAGAATCATAAACTTATATTAATAAAGCATTAGAAATATAAAGTTTTGAAGGGAGAATAAAAACATTTTATTTATAGGAAAGGAGGGTACAGAAAACTACTACGTGAGAGAATTGGGTGTCCACAGCCAGAAAATCCCAAGGACCTTTGTGTTTAGCCCTTTTATTAGTATGGCAGAACCCCCATCTCCTGAGTTTGTTACAACCCCATTGGGTATTTTAGGCTCTGGCACCCTCCATTGTCTATGTGTAAATTTCTAGGTGGGCTTTGTTTTTTTTTTATCCTGTCAGGCCATATCTGAAATTTATGGATTTGTTAAAAGGATTTTACATAAAGGAAACATAGGCAGAGAATGTTATACACATAGGCACATGTGTGTGTGTCCAGGTGTGAGTATATATTTTATATACTAAGTGAGTTTTTTCTGTTATGTAGCTCCTTCACTTTTTGTCTCCTTTGTACCTTACTGCATGGTGGTGAGGGACACTAACTTTAGCCTTCTTGCTTATGGCTCTCTTACTTGTATTTTTAGTTGCTTCCTCTAGCAAAGGTTTAACTCTTTTTAGTCAGGATTTGACAGAAAGCTTACTGAGGCGTGCATCTATTTCCTTACCTGTTTCTCTGCCTGCTTTCCCTATACAACTGCCAACAAAGTATAACAGTAAATTACATAAAGTGTGGCCTCTTCAGCCTTGAGTAGAAAAGAGATCAGGCCTATGATCTGTTTCCAGCCCCAAATCTCCTATGATACAGGAACACATGAATGAAACATGCACACACACTTTTGTGAGAACAATCATTTCTATATAAATGTACCATCTAAAACTCCCAATAGGAATTGGTTGGGTTGGTACATGCCTATACAGGAAACATGCACACACAGACACACACAGATTTATAAGAACAATCATTTCTATATATTCTAACTAAAACTCCCTATAAAAATTGGGTGGTTTGTTTCATACATGTACTTCTAACATTCTGGGAGGCTAAGCCATGAGATTTGCAAATTTGAACCCATCAGCCTGGGCAATTTAGTGACTTAGCAAGACCCTGTCTCAAAATGAAATATTAAAAGAACAAGATAAAACATACAACAGTGACAAAAATACTGAGTATATAACTCAATTCAAAGGTCCCAGTGCTGGTTTAAGTCCCTAGTTCTAGGAAAGGGGCAAAGGGATGGGGAGGAGGACAACTTCCCCATAGGAAAGAAAACAAAAGGATATACTTCTGCTAAAATATATACCTCACTCTTCTTTATGTTTGTTTTTTTTTTGTTTGTTTGTTTGTTTTGGTACAGAGGATCAAACTTACAACCTCATGCTTACCAGGCAAGCATTTGAGCCACTGAGTGAAGTCTCTGGCCCCCACTCTTTTATTTTATTTTATTTTATTTTATTTTTGTCTTTTTGAGACAGGGTCTCACTATGCATTTCAGGCTGGCCTTGAGTTTACTTTGTAGCCCAGGCTACAAAGAATTTGCAACAATCACCCTGCCTCAGCCTCCTAAATCCTGGGATTACAGGAGTGTACCACCACACCCAGGTCTAAAATCCAAATTCTTTTTTTTTTTTTTTGTATCAGGGATTGAACTCAAGACCCTGTGCTTGCCAGGCAGTGTGACACTGAGCTAAATTCCCAGCCCTTATGCCTTACTCTTAACTGTAACAAATAATAGCATACAAGATTTCACTTTGATATGTTCCCTATGTGGATTTCTTAATTTAGATCTCTAAAATTTAAAATCTGCATACCTAAAGTAGTCTTCCAAAGGAACCGCTTCTAAAACAAATGGGCCACCTATTTTAAAGATAAGTCCCTCTCTGACCTTAAAAAATATACAAGCTGCTTTTAGATGTAAAGCTGAAAAAATTTACAATTTAAAAAATTCTCAGTCATAAGGCATATTCTGTAATGCATGTGTACAGAATTGATATATAAAAGTAATCACAAATGAAAAATTGAAACCAAAATTCTTTGTGTCAAAAACATTGTTATTTAATTTTTCTTAGTAATTTTATGGACTAAAACGTAGAAAATGTAAACTTGTTTTCCTGAGAAAAATGGTGATTATTTGAAAACATTAATAAAATGTATTTTTGAAATTAATGTGTTATATTTAATTCTTACACAGACATTTGTACAATTATTGAGTCAAGTAATTCAGCCTAATTGTGGTGAAATGCTGGAGGGTTCCACTTTAACAAATTCCATTGTAGTTAAAGCCAAAAGCTTTGAGCCACCTATTGAGTGTAGTTATTTCTGTATAATAAAATTACTTTTAAGTGTGTTATTGCTTTTATAATTGAATGTTATGCTGTTTTAAATTTTTCACAAAATACTGAAACCAAAGATTTTTTTGTTTTTGTTTTTGTTTTTTTACTTGATCTCACTTTGAAGCTTAGGCTAGTCTAAACTTGCAACAATCTTCCTGCCTCAGCCTCCTGAATGCTGGGATTACAGGAGTGTGCCACTAAAGAATACATTTTAAAAGTTTACATCTAAGGATAGAAGTGTCACACTATTTATCTTTCTGTTTGTAAATTTTATCTATTCATTTAGTCATCCTAGGTATTATTTGGGTTTACTCTAATATACACTAATATACTTTTATTTTCCAGTCTGAAACCTTATCTTTTTTTAGTTTGTTCTATAAAACTTTATCTTGTATTTTATGATGGCCAAAAAATGAACAACCAATACCTTAAGAATTTAGTAACTAAATTCTTTATTTTGTGTTGCTGAGTATTCTTTCAGTTTCCAAGAGGCACCAGTTGTGTTTTAACTGCATGGTCTCTGAACTAAATTGATGCTAAATAAAGTTTTGTGCTGTTAAGAAAAATAACTCAAAACAGAGGAGAATACTGTGTTTTTAGTTGATTTCTCTAATAGCAAAGAATATTAAGATAAACAAATATGCAAATTAAAGTTTGTTCTTTTTAGCATTGCCAAGCTGACGAGATTCTGACCTTTTTTTCCCTTCTACCTCATAAGTCCCAAGGAAATCCTTTTATAAAATTTACAATGTCAGTTTATTAATATATTCGAATATGGCTTTCCCAATGTCATGGTCACACTAGAGTGGAGTGAATCTTTCTACCCATAATGTGGCTCCAAAGTAAAGACCCCTGATGCCACCCAGAAGAGAGAATGTGGATCTATTATTCATATAATATGGCTTTCTGGGATGAGTAGAGCAGACCCTCAAAGTATATGCATAGGAGGAGAGACTGGTTTGGTTTGTCACTGGGTTTTCAGAGTAGAGCTAGAATGGAGGTTCTCACCTTGTGGACCAAGGCTTTTGGGGTTTGCCCTTTTAGGGCAGTGCCAAAGAAAGTTGTACTCACATTTTGGCTACTTGCGCAGAGTTGGAGGAGAAGAATAAGGAGGCTTGAAAGCCTTTGAACATCAAAACCAGAGTCAGACTTTTGTTTGCTAAATCCACCACTGAATGTTCAATTCTTTCTTCTTATAGCCATAAGCAAGGTAGTTGAGAGAAGCTACTTGCATCTTTTTCTATTAGAAACTGCTTTGTTTTGCTCCCAAACTACTATTCTGCCACTTTGATGCATTAATATCTGATCCATGGGGGATCAGATATTAATGCATCAAAGGAAACTTTGAAATAACTATGATTATTTTATTCAAGAAAAGGAAAAAGTGGACAAAAATGAAATGATTAAAAATTTTAATAGAGAACTTAGTCTATTAAAAAGAAGCTTAAATATTTAAAAACAGATTCTAATGAACATTTTAGAACTAAAATATACCTGGAATTAAGAATTCATTCCATGGATTTAATAACAGATTAGATACAAAACACGAAGACTAGGGAACTAGAAGTCAACATGAATTAGAACTCTATGAACTAGTGTTGGGATCTGTGCCTAGATTCCCAATCCCCCAATCGGGTGCACCACGAAGGCCCAAAGGAATGAGACAAGAGGCAGGATCTTTAGGGCTCCAGGAGAACTAAAATCCTCTGCAGAGCTCATAACTCTGTTAGCCAGCTGACCAACCAACTGACTGATCCTGGGCAGCCCATATTTAATCAGAACAAGCAAGGAGTTGAGTGGAAAATGCAGGGAACCTGAGCAGGATCTTGGGTTCAAGGACCCCCTCAGAGCAACAGATGATGCTAATTAAGAAAAACTATCCAGAAAGTCTCCAGGTAGCCTCAGCTGTGGCCTCTCTTGCCCCCTGAGGCATCTCCTCTTCATCAGTTCAGCCATGCCTGAGCCACGCTACAGCCCTGCATGTGTATTCAGCTTCAATGACTCCAACAAACTAGAAGTCTATATGAACTAGAAGAACTACACAGATTTCTAATTAGGTTGTGCTCCCATCATATCAGGATTATTCTTATTCTTTCCTATACTGATGCTAGTTTCTCCTTTTTTCCCTATCCTTGGCACAGAGCTTCAGTTTTTTTTATTGTCTTTTATTTTATTTTTTATTTTTTGGTACCAGGGATCAAACTCACGACCTTGTGCTTACCAGGCAGGTGCTTATACCACTAAGTTAAATCCCCAGCTGATTGTCTTTTAATTTTAAAAAATTATTTGTTCACTGACAAAAAATTATGTATCTTTGTGGTTTATAGTATGTTGTTTTGAAATATGTACACATTGTGGAATGGCTAAATTGAGCTAAGTATCATATGTATTACCTCACATGTTGACCTTTTTTGTGTGATTAGAATACTTAAGATACACTCTCTTACAAGTTATAGAATACAGTCCATTATTGTTAACTATAGTCACCATATTATACAGTAAATCTTTTGACTTTATTCCTCCTATCTTTGAGTAGGGGCAGTGTTGAGGATCAAACCTAGGCCTCGTGTATGCTAGGCAAACACCCTACTCCTAAGTTACACTTCCAAAGTCTATTCTGCCTAACTGAAATTTTGTTGTCTTTTTCTTTCTTTCTTTCTTTCTTTCTTTCTTTCTTTCTTTCTTTCTTTCTTTCTTTCTTTCTTTTTTTCTTTTTTTTCTTTGTTGGTTTGTTTTGTGTTTTGTTGAGACAGGGTCCCACTATGTAGTTCAGGCTGGCCTTTCCCTATTTTTTAAGTCCTATTTTCACATAATACATTCCTACTGAAGATTTATTTCCCTGATCTTAGCATACTATAATTGGAAACTTCAATAAGTAGCACTCTTTGGGAGAGAGGTGCCTGGCAATCTAACAAAGAATACTGTTGGTGACACTACATGCAGTGAACAGTAGTCTACTTAGACAGGTGATTAGGACCAAGTAAATTTAGCAACAAGTAAATGATAAAGACCTGATAATTGAGTTTGGTGTCCAGAGAGAGAGATTTCTATTTTCTGGGAAACTGGGAAAGCATGACATGCTTCAAGAGAAGTTTAAGAAAATGGATTATGAAATCATGGCAGGAAACAAAACCCAGGAACCACAACTACAGATAGATTTAGCTACATGGTCCATAGATGAAACATAAGGCCATAGCTCAATTCCTGGAACTGTGCTTATGGTCTGACATGTTGAGGGATGGGAAGGAGCAATGCTAATGAACTCAAACTAGGAACAAACAAAAAAACCTTAACTGTTAAATTTTTGCTTTGTTGCAACCAAGCTTGGACAATACAGTGATGTTTGAGTGGCTTTCGGTATGAGAATTGGAAGACTTTGAAGGCAGTCATTATGTCATATATTGGTATGTAACTGCTGTTTTAATTCAGTTACAAAACTAGCTGATATAAAAGTTTGTTATTTTCTGTCAGGGCTGCGGCTACTGTCATAAGGGATATCTTAACTTTGGCTAAATAGACTTAGTTTGGGTTATATAATAATTTATAAAATTAACATGTAATTTATTTTTACAGTAAAATAATATACACTGTGTTGATGTCCTTCCCTAACCCACCTGTTACCCAGTTCTGACTAACTTAACCTCAGTTTTATTATTAAAAGACTAGTAGAAAGTATAAGGCTCAAAGTGGACCGACTCTCCCCCACCCTGCTTGCCAGTGGGGAACTCAGCTCAGCACCAAAGCTGGCATCCACAGACACAGGATAAGATACAATGAGAAGACTGGACAAGGAATCTCTGGTCCCAGGACATATGGGGACATCTGGAGCCACTCCAAAATTTACATTGCTTAAAGGACTTTGCCCACTGCCGGAAAACTTGACTACAGATATTTATTAAAATCTTCTGCCTAATGTCCCATGTCTTCTTTCCATCACTATAAGAGGGGCACACTTCTCTTGTTCCTTACACAGTCTTTTTGCCTTCTGTTTCTCTGCACCCAGACCCAACAAACTTCCTGTCATTTTGCCTTTGTACACAGCCTGGTACTCTCCACTGGTCCCTGCCCCTCACACCATTCATTACAGGAAGCAATTTTTATCTTAAACTATATCTCAGTTCAATATTAAAATGGTTAGATTTAACTTATGTTCTATATTTGTGTGTTTCCTGGCTCAAAACTTTGGAATGGTGATATCACTGTTATCACTGTTCTTTTGGACTAAAAGCTTTTATGTTATTTCTTTCCTCCTTATAAAACTACAAATGGATTTTCTATACCTGGGTCTTACTTATTTTAAAGGATATAAAGTCTCATCTTTATTTAGTTATTCTTCATCCAGTCATGTATTTACAAAATTTGTGAACATTTACTATGTGCCAGGCCAAAAACATATTCTCTTCCTAAATTCCATTTACCACGTTTCTCTTTGGTAGTCTTTTATATAGGGGAAAAAAATTCTTAAGCAAATCACATATTTTTCTCATTAATCTTTGACACTGGATAATGTAAATGTTATTTTATTTGAGTTACTCTGATTGTTTAAAATTGTTTTTACTACCAGTGGTTAAAAGAAAAACATATGAATAAAATAAGATTTTCTTAAGAGACTTACTGAAAATCCAATGCCATCTCTTTCTTTCTTTCTTTCTTTCTTTCTTTCTTTCTTTCTTTCTTTCTTTCTTTCTTTCTTTCTTTCTTTTCTTTCTTTAACAGGGTCTCACTATGCAGTTCAGGCTGGCTTTGAGCTCACTTTGTAGCCCCTGTTGGTCTCAAACTCAGAAGAATCCTCCTGTCTTAGCCTCCCAAGTGCTGGGATTTCAGGCATGTGCCACTACTCCCATGCGTAGTTTATTTTTCTTAAATATCACTCTGCATTTAAAACTCAATTACAGCTGGTGTGCACACATGTGATCCCAGCACTGCAGAGGTTGAGGCAGCAGGATCTCTTTGAGTTCAAGGCCAGGCTATGCTACATAGTGAGTTTGAGCCCAGCCTGAGCTACACAGCACAGCACTGTCTCAGAAAAACAACAAAACAAAACAAAAAAACCATAATTAGAATGGTAGGCATAGCTTATGCTCTAGTCTTTTTCCATTATTAACTACAGTATTTATATATTTTTAAAATGTAAAGATTATTGAGGTATAATTTCACGTAACTCATTCATTTTTAACATAAATTAGATGAACTCTGACAAATGCTCACAGTCATTACTGCCACTAAAATCAGTATGTAGACTGGCTCTACTGAAAAGTGTCCCTTTTAAATGTCTCTTTATACCGTGTCCAGCCCTTGGTAACAGTTGATCTGCTGTCTATCCCTGTTGTTTTATCTTTTTCCAAAATGATGTATAAATACAGATGTATTTAATGGAGCAATATTTGCTCCTATGTGAAAAGAACCTTTGGCCTCCTGTATGCCAAGCATGTGCTTTACCACTGAGCTACACTCCCTTTCCAGTTTATGTCTTTTAAATTGAAATATTCTATTATATGCACATACCAGAGTTTGCTTATTCATGCAACAGTTGATGCACTTGGAGTTACCTTTATTTTCTGGCTGTTATTGACAATTCATTATAAACTTTCATTTGGGAACTACCTTTCAAATGAGGACTAGTTTTACACTGGGCAGCATAATAATTTTAAAATGATCCAGCGGGAAGGCAACATAGCCACCATAGGTTATCCTACTAAATTTACATCAGTTATCTGTAACTGAAATCACTGAACCTCTCTGCCTACTATTTTTTTTTTTTGTAAAATATGCATGATTCAGGGCTTACTTTGGCTGTGTAAGTTGTGTGTGTGTGTGTGTGTGTGTGTGTGTGTTTTGTTTTTGGTTTTGGTTTTGTTTTTGAGACAAGATCTTGCTGTGCAGTTCAGAATGGCTTTGAGCTCACTGTGTAGCCAGATTGGCCTTGGACTCATGGCAATCCTTCTGTCTCAGCCACCTAAGTGCTGGGATTACAATCCTGTGCCAGCACATCCATCTGTTCTAGCTTTGAAATAAAATGATTTTGTGCTGCATAAGTAAGACATTAGTATTGTGTTGTCTAAAAGGAGAAATCAGAAATGGTCATATGTTTATTAAAGAGATTTTTATGAAATTGGTATCACTAAACTTAGGGGTCGTTTTATCTGATTCCAGTCCCAAATGGTGTTGCCTAATTTTTATTTTTATTTATTTTATTTTTTTTTTAATTTTTTGAGACAGGATCTTGCTTTGAAGTTCAGGCTGGCCCTAAGCTCACTTTGTAACTTGGGCTGGTCTTGAACTTACAACGGTCCTCCTGCCTCCTCTTCCTCAAGTGCAGGGATTTGCCTAATGAAATTTTTTTTTTTTTTTTTTTTTTGCCTAATGCATTTTTAAAGATTTTACTATCTTGCATTTTTTATTAACTATGTAATCCAACTGATTTTTCATTGGAAACTTATTTTGATAATAGTCTTAATAAGATGTTTGATATTTTCCTTCAAAGTATTTAGGCTATGTTTTTATTATATTATTTTTCTTTAATTTAGATGGGTCTAGGAAAGACAATCCAGGCAATTGCAATTGCTTATTTCTACAAAGAGGAGTGGCCTCTTTTAATAGTGGTCCCTTCATCACTGAAGTACCCTTGGACAGAAGAAATAGAGAAATGGATCCCAGAGCTAGAGCCTGAAGATATCAATGTTATTCAGAACAAAACTGATGTTGGGTAAGAAGAATTTTTCAATCTTAAAGAAAAAAAAGAAGCTTTCTTTGTGTGTATGTAGTATATATTCACATTTAGAATTAAATATTACCTATAGATTAGAAATGAGAGTAATGTAGAGAAATTCATTTTAAAATATGAATTATTGCTCTGAAATCCAATAATGTATTTATCTCTAAATTCATATATATCTATATATATTATTTATTTCTACTTTTATTTTATTTTTTAAGACAGGGTCTTGCTTTGTAGTTTGGGCTAGTCTTGAACAACATGTAGCTCAGGCTGGTAATCATTATGTTTCAGCCTCCTAAATGCTAGGGTTACAGGCATGTGCCCTTACATCTGGCCCTTGTGGTTTTAATATTAAATGTGAAATATGTATTTTTTAGGAGAGAAGTAGCCTTTTTATTTTTATTTTTTTCAAATCCATTTTATTCAAAGATAAAACAAAAAAAGAAGAAAAAAAAACTACAACAAAATTTCAAAGCATGTCAATCAAGGGACAACAGTGCATATTGTCATCTCCAAATCATTCTCCGAGAGCACAAGACATCTACATTCAGTTGTCCAAACAATACCAGCGCAAATCTTTCTTTTCAGTAAATTTAGAGAGATCAGTGATAGAATAAGTGAACCAACTTGAAAACTGATGTGATTACATTGAATATCTAGTTAAATGATACGGATTATCATATTTCCAAAGGTTCAAAGCTATAAGTTTCTCAGACTTTAAAGCAGTGCATCTGCCTGAATAAAACATCTGTTAATGCTTAGAATATTGTAGTTGTAGTATTACTGTATTGTACTACATTCATTAAGACTGTTAATATAAAGAATATTTGTAGAAATAACTTTGGCCTTCATGAATTTGCCATGAGGAAACAGATGAAATGTCTTAAGTAGAGGGCATTTTCTCTTTCAGACTTGGAACCCTAATTCACGAGCCTGTACCTCCATAGGCCCATGAAAATTTGAACACTATTTGTATGGTTAATATAAAATATAGGCAATCATTATAAGTAGATTTCTGTCCTACAATGAAACTACTTAAAGTTGAAAAAAAATTAGTGAATATTGAATTTATTAAGGCATCCACAACTGTTTTCTGTCATCTATATTGTACTTAAATATCTACATTTAAATTTTATCAAAATTTGTCTCCTCTATCATTTTATATAGCATTTAGCTTATGAGGGTTTTTTTGTTTGTTTTTGTTTTTTCACCATTGGAGATTCAACCCAGAGCCTTTGCATTAAGCTATATCCCTTTTTCATTTTTCATTTTGGGACTGTCTCACTAAGTTGTTACATTGCTGAGATGGGCTCAAACTTTTAATCCTCCTGTCTCAGCCTCACAGAGTGCTGGGATTACAGGTATGCACTTCCACACCTAGTTTAGATCATCTAGTTTCTATTTTTATTTTAGAAAAATGCTCTTTGCAGTTAAATAGTGACTGATACTTTTATTTGAATAAGATTTTGGGTTTGTAAGATAGAATTACATCCTGAGTATGTTTTCTGTAAGATGTTAACTACGGACAGAAAAATTACTCAGTTTAATTGGCACTGTGACACATGGCAGATGGACCACAGTTTATGGTGGTAGAAGACAGAAAAAAAGAGAGACAGAGAGGGACAGACTGAGACAGAGCAAGCCTTTTTCTGTCCCTTATATTATATGCAGGCTACTCACCCCAGGATGGGTACAGCACACCTTTAATCCCAGCATTAGACTGTAAATCAGTCACAAACTGTAGATTCAGCTACCTCCAAAAGGCCCACCCTGTGTGACTTCATGAGGCTTTAGGGGTACACCTAGACACAAACTATAACACCAGAAAAATGAACTGTTCGGTAGAGCAGTGGAAAGGCCTATTATACTAAGGATTGTCCTGATCAAAGTACCCGTAACTCCCATGAGAAAGTGTTTTCCCAGTTACAGGAAGGATTTCATTGATAAGTCAACTAATATTTGAGTGTCCAGCTTATATATGGTCCTGAATGCACAGAAACAAATATTGTTCAGAAGTAATGTTCTTGTCCTAGAAAATGTGCCTGATAGGTTGTAAAAATCTTCCAAAGACAACTTGACCAAAATTTGGTTAAGACTGCCAAAAGTTTTAATTTTGCATCCTGGTATATTATATTTGAAGACTGTAAAATCTTGAAATTGAGTTTCAGCAGTTGTTCAATCTACTCCTATAACACCCCTTTTCGTCTTATATTTTATTCCTCCAAAATGTTGTTATTTATGATAAATTAATTATTAAGACACTTTTAAAGAGCATGTATTCTCTTCTCTAGGAAAATATCTAACAGCAAAGTGACAGTTCTGGGCTATGGTCTTTTAACCACTGGTGCAGAAATTTTGATAGATGCTGTGAACAACCAGAACTTCAAAGTAGTTATAGTGGATGAATCACACTACATGAAGTCTAGAACTGCAGCCCGCAGCAAGATTTTATTGCCAGTAGTACAGAAAGCCAGACGAGCTGTTCTTCTTACAGGAACTCCAGCTTTGGGAAGACCTGAAGAGGTATGAAAATCTTTACACTAAGGGGGCTTGGAAGAAAGAAAGAAAGAAAGAAAGAAAGAAAGAAAGAAAGAAAGAAAGAAAGAAAGAAATTCAGTCTTATTTTGCAATTTTTAATTTCAAATTAGATGCCATGCATACTGACACATACCTATAATCCCAGTTAGTTGAGAGGCTTAAGCAGGAAGATGACAATTTTGAAATCATCACAGTAAGATGGTATCCCAAAATAAAATAAAAAGGGAACGAGGATGTATGTCAGTGGTAGAGTGTTTGCCTAGTGGTTCAAGCTCCAGTACTGTGAGGGAAAAAAAAGTCTAGAAGAGTATATTCAGAATTTATTGACATCTGTTATGATTAAAGACATCCCATTTTAATGACTACTTTTAAGCCATTTGCATGTAAACCTTAGCCATGCTTGTAGATATGTATAAAAATAGTTTTTACCTTTCTTATAACTTTTCCATATTTAGTACAGATTTGTGATATTCTTCACACGTATTCTTGGGTCCTTTTATGGTCTTAATCTTCATTTACATATTTACTAACACTTTATAAACTGTCTAGGGTTATGATTGAGTGTACTTTATGTTTTTTAAGCTGTATTGCAGTTTCACTTCAAGAACCACATTGGAAATGTAGAGAGAAACTGTATCTTGTATATACTTTAGATAAGGTATCTACTTAGACTGGAGGAATAAAGTATTTGTTTAGTATCAATATAGTTTTTGCCATTCTGAAGGTAGTATATGGTAGTATGGAATGGTTGCTGGGTTGGGAAGAAGAAATAATTAGTGGAATTTTTTTGAGTCTGTAAGGGTCAATATTTCCTATGGAAACCCTGTCTGCGAATGAACACTGACTTGTAGAAAACACATGGCGTATTGTCTTATAGGGTTGTTTGGAGAATTGAAGGAAATAGTACAAGTAGCTTTATTTATACTTACCTAGACTTGAAAACAACCAAAATGTCCTACTAAGTAGGTAAACAACAAATTAATGGACACATTTATTGCGATCCAACCAAACAGTGGAACATTATTTAATACTAAAAAGAAATGAGCTATGAAACTAGGAGACATGGAGGAACTATAATAGATGTTATTTTAAAATTTTTAGTGTATTTGTACATGTTTGCAATCTATGAAATTTATATTCATTTTAGGGTGTAGGTACATATGCATAACACATTATGATTCTTTTTTATTCCTCTTCTTCTCCCTACCCATTTATCTTTCTCTGTTTCTAGATCCTCTTTCCCCATTTTCATTATTATTGTTTTTTTTTTAGTTTATGTTTATGACATACAATGTTTACATTCATTGTATTTGGTACATATAAATGATATGTCTTAAATCTTTTTACTTCCTCTCCTGGCCTCTCTCCTCACCCTCAGTCTGTTGTACCCTTTACCATTTGCAAGAGATCTGTATGTCACATAGTAAGCATGCAACATATAGTATTCATTATGATTAAATCAAATGAGTGACAGCTCCTATCATTGAATCTTTATCAGTATTACCTGGTTCTGCTTTCAAATTCCCTCACTAGAAATCTTTTGAGATACTCATAATAATATGTAGATAGTAGCAACATGCTTAATTTTACCTTTTATACTTTTTACTCTTGGATACCTACCATTAATGAGAGAATAGACCCTGAGTAATTTGCTTAAGTCCCCAACTTATAGTGAGTAAAAGTGATAATATATTGATTATAACTTTAAAAAATAATTAAATGTGTTATTTGAGAGCATATAAACATCTGTTTAGAATGACAATAAAGCAAATGCACATGCATTTATTTTCTGGCATGAGAAATAGAATGCTGACAATACCACAGTGCCATTGTGCCTGCCCCACTGCAATCACATGTCAGTACTTAAAGTATATGCCGTATTTCTAGAAACTTGGCCATTTCATCTAAGTTATCAATTGTTCATAATATTCTCTTATTATTCCTTGTATTTCTGTGAGATTGGTAGTAGTATCTCCTCATTCATTTATGATTTTACTAATTTGAATCTTTTCTTTTTGTTTCTCTTGGTCAGTCTTGCTAAAGTTTTGTTAATGTTACTGACTTTTGCACAAAACAACTTGTTTCAATTGATTTATTTCTACTGTTTTGATTTTACTTTGCTTTGTGTTTCCTAGATAGAAAGTTAGACTTTTGGTTTAAGATTTTTGTTCTTTTTTCAACAAAAGCATATGTAGCTGTAAATATCTTTCTAATCCTTGCTTTTGCTGCAATTCATATTGTGGTACGTTGTGTCCTTAACATGATTTGTCTCAAGGTATTTGGTAATTTCTAATGCTCTCATGATTTTTCCTTTGTTACATTGGTTATTTAGGAGTATTCCATCTCAAGACCATACTGGTAAGTGAAATAAATCAGACTCACATGTGTCAACATTGTGCTGTCTCCCTAGTGTGAAAAACTTAAAGAGTAAATATGAGCCAAAATGTACAATAGGTATTGTGAAATGGGAAGAAACTGTTCAAAAGAAAAGAGAAAGTGGGATGTGGGAAAGGAGAAAAGAAGGAAATGAAAAGCATATATATATATATATATATATATATATATACACACACATATATGTATATGATAGTTAGAATACTACTAATTTCTCTTAATTCATTGATAAGAAAGGTTTGTGCTAATATTGTTTGGACAACTAAATACCTATATCTTATACTCCGAGTAATTTTAAAGATAACAATATGCACTGTATTAATCATTGTTATTCTATTATTTTGAAATTTTGTTTGTTTCTCTTTTAAAAAATAAATAAAATAAAAACTAAACATAAAGTTACTGTTTGACCCAACATTTACATTCCTGCATACTATATATCAAGAGAACTAGCGACATGCTTACAAATGGTTACATTCAAATATTTACAGTATCATCATTCATGATATCCAAAATAGGGAAATAGAAGATCATGTCCATAATTGATGGACATAAATTGATCAATGATTAAATAAAGTATGGCATATGCTTACTATATATAAAATATGACTTGGCCATGCTACAATATGGATGAACCTTGAAAACATTATGCTAAATAAAAGAAGCTAAAACATATAGCTGATTAAATGATTTTGTTCATGTAAAATATCAAGAATAGGGACTGGGGATTTAGCTCAGCAGCACAAGTGCTTGCCTGGCAAGTACGAGGTCATGAGTTTAGTATCTGGTACCAAAAAAACAAAAACAAAAAACCCCCAAGAATAGGCAAATTCATGAAAACAAAGTACATTAGTGGTTGGTAAGACTAGAAGGGAAGGGAACTAGACTGATTACTAATGGGTATAGAGTCTTTCTTAGGGATTAAAAATGTTAAAAAAGATTATGGTGATGTATGTACAACTTTATGAATATGCTAAGAGCTATTGAAGAAAATGTGAATTATATCAATGAAGTTGCTACTTTTAAAAAGCCTAAGGTCAGACATGGTGGTGCACACCTATAATCCCAGCATTTGGGTAACTGAGGATTTCTGTGGGTTGAAAGCTGGTCTACTAGTAAGTTCAAGACAGCTTGAACTACATAGTGAAACCCTGTCTCAAAAAATCCAAAATTAAAAAAAAAAAGAGCCTATTAAAGTAACAGTGAGACATACTATATTTAGTCTACAGGATTGTAAAAATGACAAAGCTTCATAGATACTATTTATGGATGTGTAGATTGAGATAGTCATTTTACTGGCCAATACAGTAGCATCTATTAAGGCATCTTTTCCATTTGTCAAAATATATTCTGCAAAACCTAGTAAAAATGCAAGTAGGTGGATAGATAATTGATGTCACAGAGAATAATATGAAGTTACTTTTTTTTTTTTTTGGTACCAGGGATCGAACTCACGACCTTGCGCTTGCCAGGCAGGCACTTAAGCCACTGAGCTAAATCCCTGGCCAAGGTTACTAAATTTTAACTGCATAAATCTGGAAGCAGCCTAGATGGCAAATGTCAGGTTTCTGTTTTAATATTTTACAGTACATATAAATAACAGTGGGTGTCTAATAATACTTTATTATAATAATATTTGATTATAGAATTTTTAAAACAGTAAAAATATATATGTACTTTCAATGTTTCTGTGACTTATTTTGGAAACCATTTTAATTGTTATCTTTTTTATTTTTTTAATTTTTAAAAAAATTTGTTTTAAAGGTAGTAGAAATACAACAGAACAAGACAGAACAAAGCCAACTGAGACAGTGCAGTGAATTTGGTACAGAACTTCACAGCAGGTTACTGGAATAACAGTAATAGGTACCATAGTATATCTCATTATCTTCACAATAGTTATCTAGTCAATTAGGTATAGCAAGATCAAACCAAAGACAGAACATTATAAAATCAATCGAAAGAAAACACTGAGTAGAGTAAAACAATTAATCATAATGAAACAAAAGTGAAAATAACACTTGCTTTCAAAGAGAAGATAGAGGAGTCCCCCCATTTTTGCTATATTGTATACAGTCATCCTGCCAAAAGATGCTCAGACCTCTGTCCCCAGTTGCTAATAGGGGTGGGAGGTGGAGGGGTGGTTGGGATGTTTGATTCCAAGCCCATGCACTAGTAGCTTGCAGGAGGCACTATGGGATCTCTCCCTGGCTCATGCTGGAGAAAGGTGCTTGCCAAGGGGGTGGCAGTGAATTGCTTCTTTGTGCTGCCTCCTGGGTTCCGCCATGGCCGTGGGTGGATCTTGGGGGCTCTCTGGTTCCCCTTTTGACTCACACCAGAGAAAGGTATTCACCAAGAGGGCGGCGGGCGAATTGCTTCTTTGTGCAGCCTTCTGGGTTCTGCCATGGCCGTGGGTGGATCTCAGGGGCTCTCTGGTTCTCCTTTTGGCTCATGCTGGACGAAGATGCTCACCAAGAGGGCCGCGGGTGAATTGCTTCTTTGTGCAGCCTCCTGGGTTCCACCATGGCTGTGGGTGGATCTTGGGGGCTCTCTGGTTCTCTTTTTGGTTCACGCTGGAGGAAGTCGCTCACCAAGAGGGCGGTGGGCAAACTGTTTCTATGTGCAGCTTCCTGAGTTTCGCCATGGCCATGGGTGGATCTCGGGGGCTCTCTGGTTCTCCTTGTTTTAATTGTTATCTTTAAATTAGTTACCCAGAGTATATTAGCATTTAATTTTCCAAACAGTATTAGCACAAACTTTTCTTTTTTAAAATTTTATTTAAAGAGAAAAAAAAAGGGTAGAAATAATACAGAATTTCAAAAAAAAAAATCACTAGTTGATAAATTACATATTATCCTCTTAGAAATAGTTGTTCAAGTTACAAAATTAAAGCATACAAAGTGGACATTCAAACAGTGAGACTGCAAATAGTTCTGTTCAACAGTCCAACAAAAACTTAGTAATATGGTTATTATTCCTACACACTTAAACATACATGCAGTTATATCCTTTAGAGCACTTTCTTTTCCTCTCTTTTTTACAATAGCAATTGCACAATTTGGGTTTTATTACTCCTACATTTCTTATTATTTTTTACACTAGAGATACAATATGATATTTATAAATATGATTCTTATTTATTTCACTTAGGATAGTCTCAAGTTGTCTCCATTTACCTATGAAGGCCTCAAGATCATCCCTTTTATAGCTGAGTAATATTCCACTATATAAAAATTCCTTGTCTTTTTCATCTACTCTGCAGTTGATGGGCATTTTGGCTGTTTCCAAGATTTAGCTATTATAAATTGTGCTGCTATGAACATGGGTGCACATATATCACTGTAATAAAACCTTTTCAGTGTTTCTGGGAAAATACCCAGGAGGGGAATAGCTGGATTGAATGGAACTTCCAATCCTAGTCTTCTGAGAAATCTCCATGCTGATTTCCAGTGTCTGCACCAGTCTATACTCCCACCAACAGTGGAGCACAAACTTTTCTTCTCAATGAACTAAGTGAAATTAGTAGTATAACTATTTTAACTATCTTTTGTACATATATATTTTTTCCCTTTTCTTCTTTTCTCCATTCCTCCATCCCAGTTTCTCTTTTGTTTTGAAGTTTCTTCCCATTTTACAATATCTATTATATATTTTGGATCTTATTTACTCTTTCAGCTTCTCACACTAGGGAGACAATATGATGTTTGCACATGTGCATTTGGTTTATTTCACTTATGGTATGTCTTTCACACTTTTTACTGTTTTATAAACTTGTTTTATCCTCCTGACAATTTACTTGGAAATATTACATTTTGAGCATACTTATATTGTTACAGTTATTCATGCAGATTGAAGCTCTCTTTCCACAAAAATTTGGAACGTGGACTGACTATTCAAAAAGATACTGTAATGCACATATCAGGTATGACAAACCATTTTTCTTGAGTTTTTATTTTCATGTATTTTCTGTGAACATTAAGCTTTATTAGTCATTCTTTGTTCTAGTGTTTTTCAAACTTGTGGCAGCTGTGGGATAATTTCTTCAAGTAAAAGCTTGTATATATGTCTTGCATGTCAAATAAGTAAAAGAAATACATAATGACAGTTTTTCTATGCTTTTTTTTTAACCTTCAATCTCTTTTATTTTTGAAATTTAAAATTTTTATTCCCTAGATATGTGTGCACATTATTCAGAAATTTAAAAAATACATGTTCTTTTCACCATTTTCTCCCAACCAAACATTTCTCTTGTATGGTAACCAATGTTGGCAATATCTTGACTGTATATCCTTTTGGAGATATCTGTGCCTGAATATGCATATAAAGTATTTAATTTTATTTCTGTATACACAGAATAATGTATGTATTTATTTTGCAGTTTAGTTTCTTCATCACATATTTTGGAGATCCCTATCAGTTGCTAAAACAGCACTGACACTCATTTTAAATGAAATATATACCCACTGTTAAGACTATTTATGCAGTATGCCTTTAATATATAACTAATGTGACAATGATTTTCCCCATGCATGTGGAGAAGGAAAGTATATGTATGTTTTTTGTAGATTTTTTATTTATTTAGTTTGTTTTGTAGTATATTATTGTGGTTTATAACCATGGAAATTTGAGCCACGTTTGGTGGCACATGTTTGTAATCCCAGTATTTGAGAGACCAAGGCAGGAGGATCACTGCAAGTTCAAGGCCAGCCTAGGCTACCTGGTGAGTTTAATGCCAGCCTGAACTACACAGCAAGATCCTGTCTCGAAAACCAAAACAAAGAAAGAAACAAAAAAGGCCATGGAAATCTAGTTATATCATCTCTATTTTTATTTTTACATCTACTGTTTACCAAATGTTTTATGTAAGGAAGGTAACTTATCTCCCATACTCAGCTTCATTAGCTCTGAAAGCAGGTAGTGACTATGCCTACCTTATAAAGTTATCATCAAACTTATATTAGCATGTATTTATAAAGGTCTTGAATACTGACTTACATTTTGAGTACTCAGTAACTGTCCATTAATATTTCATGCCATGTATATGTTCATAAATTTATAAAAGTGACATTGCTGGTTCAAAGGGCATGTACATTTTAAATTTTTCTCAGTCATGCACCTCAGAAGTTATATTTGCACCAACTGTGTGTCATGTTGTCTCTTTTCCCATGGTTTGAGAATGTTGAAAAATATAAATTATTTTATTCTTGCTAATCCTATTTGAATATAGTTTTAGTACGCATTTGTTTCATTATATTCTAAAGAGTAATTGAGCATTTTCTCATGTATTTTTGTTATTTGTACTTTTTTCCTTTTGATTGTCTATATTTTGTCTTTTTCTACTAATTTTATTGGCTTTTTTATTATTGATACATTGAAAATCTTTACAAATCTAGAAATCTTTTTGTATATGATATATGTATCTGCTTTTTTTCTCCCTAATGTATATCTTTTTGGGTTTTGTTTTAAAATATTTTATGGCCAAGTGTGGTGGTGCACACCTGTAATCCCAGCACTCGGGGTATGGAGGCTGGAAGATCACTGTGAGTTCAAGGCCAGCCTGGGGTACATAGCGAGTCCAGGCCAGCCTGAACTACATAGCAAGACCCTGTCTCAAAATATATATATAAATAAAATAAAATATATTTTATGAGTGCCTATTAACTCTACAGAATATTGAGTTTCAATGGATATTTTGATCATATGTGTGGGAAACATTATCCTCCTTTATGCCTCTCTTCCTCTTTTATACTAGCAGTCTCTCTCCTACTTTCATGGCATCATTTTTCAGTTCTACATATTAGAGAACATTTAAGATAATTGTCTTGCTAAGTGTGGGTTATTTTGCTTAACTTGATAGTTAAGATGAAATAATACTCCACACTATATATCACATTTTCTTTATCCATTCATCTGTGGATGGGCACCAGGGCTGGCTGGTTCCCTATCTTGACTATTATAAATTGTGCTGTAGTAAACATAGGTATGCAGGTATTCTACTAAAGTCTTGATGTTTTTCTGGTATATCAGGAGGAGTGGTATAGCTTTCTGTTTTGGGGTTTTAAACGAACTCCATACTGACTTTCATAGTGATTATACAAATTTACATCCCTATCAGAGTAGAAGAGTTCCTTTTTCTCTACATCCTAGCCTGGGTTTATTTGTTTTGTTTTTATATTCTTGATGATATCCATTCTTACTGGAGTGAGATGGAATATCAATGTAGTTTTGATTTACATTTCACTGATAGCTAAAGATGTTGAGCCTTTTTCATTTACTTATTTGCTATTGTACTTCATTATTGGTTGGGCTATTTGACTTTTTTTTTTTTTTTTTTTTTTTTTTTTTTTGAGACAGGGTCTCTTGCAATGCAGTTCTGGCTGGCCTTAAGCTCATGTTGTAACCCAGGCTGGTCTTGAACTTGCAAGGATCCTCTTGTCTCAGCCTTCCGAGTGCTGGGATTACAAGCATGCATCATGCCTGGTTTCTTTTTGTTGTTAAATTTTATGAGTTCTTTATTCTAAATACTAATCCTCTTTTGGAGACATAGCTGGCAAAGATTTTCTCTCATTCTGTAAGGTGTTTCTTTACTCTGTTGATTTTTGTCATTATGTACAGCAACTTTTTGTTTGTGTAGTCCCATTTGTTGATTCTTACTATTGTTTCTTGTGTTGTGGGAGTCCTATTTAGGAAATCTTTGTGACTTTAGCTTTAGCTTTAAGTGTTTTTCCTATTTTTTTTTTCTAGCAGTTTCAAAGTTTTAGGTCTTATATCTATGTCTTTGTGTTTTCAGTTGATTTTTGTACAGGGTGAGGAGAATCTATTTTAAGTTTTTTATAAGTAGATATAGTTTTCCCAGCACCATCTGTTACAGAGACTGTCTTTTCTCCAGTGTATGTTTGTACTTTGTCAAGAATCAGATAGCTGTAGAATGTGAATTTATTTGTGTGTTCTCTATTCTACTTTGTCTACCTATTTTTTGTGCCAGGATTATACTGTTTTTGTTGCATTGGCTCTTTGTAGTATAATTTTCAGTCAAATATTGTGATACCTCCAGCATTGCTCTTTTTGGTTAGAATTTCTTTCACTATTTTGGATTTTGTGTTTCCTTGTGAATTTTAGGATTGTCATTTCCATGTCACTGAAGGTGTAGGAATTTTGATGGGGATTGCATTGAATTTGTAGATTGCTTTTGGTAATATGACCATTTTAATGATATTCTGCTAATCCATAAACATACAAGATCTTTTTATCTTCTAGTGTCCTTGATATCTCTAGAGGTCTTTTACTTAGCTTTTTAGTTAGGTTAATTCTTCAGTATTTTCTTTTAATTTTTTTGAACCTATCTTGAGTAAAATTATTTTCCTGATTTTTTTCTTAGCTAGTTCGTTATTGGTATATAGAAAAGTTACTGAATTTTTTAAAAATGTTGATTGTATGTCCAATGTAGTTTTGATTTTTTTCTTTTGTTTTACTTTAACTCCTTCAAGTAACTACATGTGATCATCGGTGCTCTGATGCTTTTTAATGGGTTCCAAATACAAACATAGAATCCTTTCAAATTGTTTATATGAAGTGCGTGTAAACATTGGTATCAAAATCAGATAAAATAGGTTTTTTCCCTCCCCCATAAAATAGTTTTTAAAAAGGGATTTTCTACTTAAAACTATCCAGAAATCTTTCAAAATAAAATTTAGAAACTCATTAACAGGCCTAATATACTGAATATATACAAATGGATAGTATGCCCGGAATGCAAGGATAGTTTATTTGTTTATTTTTGAGACAGGGTTTTACTGTGCTGCTTAAGGATGGCCATGAACTCCTGGGCTCTAGTGATCACCCTGCCTCAGTGTCACTTTTCACCAAAATTTTAAAAGCTTATGTCTTTCACCTATCGTGTATACTATTGTCAGGTGTATTTTATAGATGTGTGTTATACAAAAACGTATAGGAATATGTATACAGATATGCATAATTAAAATTTAATGGTTATTAAGTAATAAATTATTGACAACAACCAAGTCAGTGGAGTACTGGTTATGTTTATCTTGATAGGCCTTGCAATGGAGACAGTGTGCTATATTTGAAAAGAATGATGCAATATTGTATTGATAAAGAATTTCTGAGGTACATCATTGAAAGAAAAAGAAATTGCAGAAAACTCTATTTTCTTTTGTATGTTATTAAAGTTTTTACACACACACACACACACACACACACACACACACTTTCCTTGAAGATGCCAGAAGTGTCAACATGGTAAATTTTGTTAACTTCTGATTCAGCTAACAGCCTCTGAAGTTTCTGTTAGAAGTCACAGGCACTGTGGAGTCTCTGAGTTTGAGAATTCAGCCTTAGGCAAGTATCCAGCTGGTTAGTGATTTATAACAAAAGACCACTTTTCAATGGTACAAGATCAGTGTACTAGAGAACATGTCCTACATTGTGTTCTCCACAGTGTGAGTTATTACTGAGAATTCTCTTAAGAACAGAATGTAATCCTTTTCCAGGATAACATTCCCAGTATCTAGTGTGGCACCTGGCATATGATATTCAATGTTTATTGAATAATTTAATACTAAATCTGTTTTTGTCTTACATTTTACTTCTTGACATGGGTAATGTGACTCATTTGCTAAATTCACAGATGATACCAAGCTGATGGGGTTGCTCAGACATTACTTTACACTGCTCTTACAAATTGACCTACTGTTAAAAAAATAAGCTGCACGATCATTTCAAGGAAAGATTTTATACAGTTTAGATATGGAACTTCCTGAATACATGGGGCTGGACTAAATGATTTAGGTAAACACAGCTAAAAATTTATTTTTCATTATATTAACTTTAAATCATGAGCAAATTAGGGAGTCTCCTAATCAGTAGAGTACTAAAAGCAAGTCTTGTATAGTTGGCACCAAAATTTACTTTATTATTTGTATGTAATCAAATAGAAAAACTTGTACCATTTGAGTAAGTTCTATTAACTTTAAATTGATACAGTTTTAGGAGTAGAATATACTGATAGCAAGTTCTGTATTTTCTCTTGACGAAAGTGCTCAGTGAATATACTAAAATCAGTTTTGATTGAACTATAAGTTCTACTTGGATGCTAGTTTGAGCAAAGTAATACAGTAAGTCTTTAGCCTTTACCAAGTAAATTTTAAAGAATGCATAGAAATGAAAATTAGTGGTTTTTGCTGATTTGTGTGTTCATTCTTTAGTGTTATTGTCTTCTACTCAGAAATCATCAGTAGCATCTGTTAACAGTTAGTTACCTACCTTTTGTCTTGACCCTGAAATTTAGGTATATAATTTTTATGATTTAATTTAGGTATATAAACACATATGTAGAACTTAGAGAAGTTGACTCTGTATCCCATTTCTGTAGTAGGTTCTGTTTGTTCTCAGCTGTTTAGCACTAGATACTCTTAAGAGAGTTATTACTGGTCTAGAGTTAGTCATGTCCCAAATATATTGTAAAGGAAAGGCTTTATTCAAGGATAAAAGGTGCCTATCATTAAACTGAGTATGAATAAGGAAGTATGTTGTCCTTCTTGCCGCTACTTTCTAGCTTTTGACTATTTGTAGTATCAGATTTAGATGAGAACAGTTCTTTGATGCTATAATGAAAAAGTGCAAGGAACCCAGGAATCACTCAATCCAGTAGCCTTCCTAGACTTTGTTTTTCTTATGTGTTGAAATGCATTTTTTAAAAAATAAATCTATCTTGAATTGCAAGATGGCCAACTGAGTGGTGACACAATAAGAGAGCCTCTCTGAAAAAAAAACAACTCAGACACTGGAATCTGACAACATGGAGAAAGCCAGACAAAAGAAGAGGAATTCTCATGACCCAGGAAGAAAGTGAGGAAAAAGAAAAAGAAAAAGAAAAAAAAAAAGCGTAGATGGAGAGCTGGAGCTGGGCAAGCCCCGATCGCTGTACCGACACGTCTTAGAGTAGACTCACGATTGAGCTGAGATCGCGGCCCTGTCGAGAGCTCCAGACCCTCGGCTGGAGGAGGCACTGAGACAGGAGTGGAAACAGCCAGTCGAGCTGCATGAACTTTGGTGAGTGATGGGAACTGGATTCCCCAGAGTGGGAGGACCGGCTAGATGACATTTTGGAGTTGGGCAGGAACAACTTGAATCAAAACCCAAGGCTCTCATTCGACGGCCCCTGGTCCAAAGTAGATTGGTGGGATCTGCTTGGGCTGGGCCAGGCCCCTGGTTGAAAGCCAATAGCCAGGGACGAGGCTGTTCTGAGCCAGTGGCATCCCCGGGGAACACACAAACTTGCTGAAGCATCCCTTGGTTGACTGACCTAGGGCGAGGGGCTGGCTCTTAGCATGCACCTCAAAGATCCATAGCCAACTGTAGGGCGGCACTTTCCTAGCAAGTGCACTGCAGAAAAAACTGTAAGCAATAGGAAAGGCCCAGAGACCTCCACAATCTAACCATCTAAAGGGGGCCAGAAACATGACAAGACAGTGAAACAATGGTCTCTAACCACAGAACCAGGGAAAGTGAGTCCAGCAGAGGTAAATGCAGAGGAGATTGAGGGCAGCAAACCTGTAATGTCAGAGACAGCCTCATCGGAAACAAAGAAATACTTCCATGACCTCATCGATGAATTTAAATCTGAAATTCCTACTCAGGTGAAGCAAGATATAAGAAGATTAGTAAAAGAAGTCCTGGGTAATCCTCAAGTAGACACAAATGAAAGAATAGAGGAACCCAGAGAAAGGAGAGAAGCCTTTGATGAAAAATATAAACAAAACCTAGAATATATGAAACAGATCCAAAGAGAATATTAGGAAATTAAAAACTCCTTTGAAAGCTGGCAAAACCTTTTAACAGAAACTTAAGACAAACTTTCAAAATTTGAAGATAGATTTGCAACATATGATCGCAAAAGGAAGGATCTCTTAAAAATAAGGAACCAGGAAGCAATGATACAAAGGCTAGAAGATGACAAGAGGATTTATAACCTAAGAATAAAATATGTGAATGAAGATGCAGCAACAAATATAAAAGAAATAAAAAGTCTATTCACAGAAATAATTAAGGAAAACTTCCTAAACATAGGTAACGGAAGTGATGTTCAGATAT
>PVLA01013249.1:26418-38243 GCA_004027455.1 Hydrochoerus hydrochaeris
CCAGCTACAACCAAAACAGATCTACACCCAGACATATAATAATCAGGATCCCAGAAATCCATCACAAGAACAGAATATTAAAAGCGGTCAGAGAAAAGAAACAGATTACCTATAAAGGAAAACTCATCAAAATCACAGCAGACTTCTCAATGCAAACCATCAAATCAAGAAGAGCTTGGAGTGAAATATTCCAAGCCCTTAAAGAAAATAACCTCCAACCCAGAATGATGTACCCTGCAAAACTGTCTCTCAAAATTAGTGAAGAGACAAGATACTTCCACGACAAAGAGGAACTTAGGGAGTTTGTGACCACCAATCCAACCCTGCAAAGAATACTGAAGGACATTCTAGAGAGAGAGAAGAAAATCACCAGGGTTCCAGGAACAATGGCAGAAAGGCCTCAAAGAAAGGGGCAGACAGTGGAATGAAGGAGAAAAGTAAATAAACAACAATGACAGAAAAATAGCATAGCAGAGATAAGACAGAGAAGATTGGTTATACTGCTGGTTTATCTTGACTGATTTTGTTTGAATCTAGTATACTTGAGAGTATCAAGTCTGAGAGCAGAGGCAACTACTCTGAAGATGACAAGATTCAATAAGATACCCATTCTGGTTTGATTATTAACTGTCTTTGAAGTCCTGTGATATCTCCAATGTTTAGATTTTTTAATAGTGTAATGTAATGCTGTTTAATTACACTATGTTTGACAATATAGACAATTTTATTTAAAACAAGAGACATCATAGTAACTACTGTAGATCACCTAGTATTGTGGTTTTATATGTCCTGTTCATTTCATGTTTCTCTAGGAATTTGTATTGTTGAGTTGTTTTGATTTGTTTCTCCCTCTAATACAGAAAGGCTAGGTATACGTGTAGAGACTTATGCATGTGTAGAACTTTAAGTAGTTTACGAGAATAGATTATAGTTATTGTAAAGAAAAAAAGAGAGGAAAAGAAAGTATTCTAAAGGATATAACTGCATGTATCTTTTAGTGTGTGGGATTGATAACCATGTTGCTAAAGTTTTTGTTTGATGGATGAACAAAACTGATTGCAGTCTCACTGTTTGGATGTCCACTTTGTAGGCTTTTCTTCTGTAACTTGAACAACTACTTCTAAGAGGAAAATATGTAATTATCAACTAGTGATTTCCTACTGGTTACTATTTTTTCTGTTGTTTTGTTTTGTTTTTGAGATTTTGTATTTTTTCTACCCTCTTTCTGTTTCAAATTTTTTTCTTTAAATAAATTTTAAAAAGAGCTATCAAGTCACAGTTTTAGCATTTCTTATAGCTAGCCAAACCTGTGGTTCCTGATGTGGTATATTGTTCCTAACTTTGGCATGATAGGAGATATTGTTGAAAAGTCCTTAATCTTGATCTTTGTATTGTGAATGCTACAAGTTTACCTATATAAAACATAGTTATTCATTGAGCTTTGGGCCACTAGAAAAACCTAAATATCCAATAAGGCATATATTTCTTGTTTTTTATTAGGATTTCTCATAGACAACCAAAGTGTATACCTGTCCTTTTCTTATTAACACAAACACTTTCAAAGACAGGTTCATCTTTGTGAAATGCTGTATATTTGTAGAGATTGTGTCCTAATTTTACATTTTCTGCAAAAACCTATTTCAAGATTAATGTCGTGCTTCTTAAAAGGCATTTCCTTCCATTAAAAAGTTTTGCTATTCCATTACTTCTTTACCTTGGAAGTACTATGGTTTCATAGACTCTGATTCGAAGATCAAGGCATTTCCTCGCATTTTAAATTAGTCTGTGGAATGATATATTTTTTCCATAATGTTTTGATTCTCTGAAGGTGTCATTTGCACATTATAATTTTTCAGAATGCAAATTATGGTTAGGTATTCTGTCCTAAACCATATTTTATATTTGAAATGTCATGGCTGTGTTGAAAATAAAGTTAAATGAAGCTTGAGCAAAAATGTTACTTTGCCTTTCTAAAGTTTATCAACTACCTAAGTAATGGCAAACAGACATACACTAATGCAAATGTAGTTTGGAGAGAAATCAGAATATAAGTAATCATGTATCTTGTTTGAAGCAGAGAAAAGGGTTACTGAATCAGAATATCCCCTAGCTAAAATGCATTTTAAACCATTCAATGACTGGGTTATATTTAGCAGAAACTATAAATACAAATATGTTTTGGGGAAAAAAGCACACTGAATGATCAGTTGTTAGAGGTAGAGAAGGCTATATATTATCCAGTCTCCTTCTGTTATTTTATAGACAATTTTAGAGGTTAAAAAGCCTGACCCATATTTGATTTTCTCTTGCTTTTTTTTTTCTTCATTTTGCTAGCACTTAGAAAGATGTAGGAAATTGCATCTTCAATAAACATTTTTTTATACAGAGAAATAGGACCCATCAATAATCTACCCAAAGTGTCGTATTGTTAGGAGTTACTCTTAAAAAAGATATGCTGTGGGAAGAGGTATCTATCTTCTCTTTTGCTTAAAGGTTAAGAATATCCCAGGAAGAGTTGGGGGTGTAGCTCATTGGCAGAGTGCTTGCCAAGCATACTCAAGACGCTGAGTTTGAATCAGAGTAATAAATGATCAAATTTTGTGCTAGTTCTACTTATTAGGAGAATTAGTTGTCTGAATTTTTATGAGAAGATAAATGCTGGGTGATAATATACCTTAATGGCATTTATATCCATTTCAGAGAGTGCTGATTAATTGACTATGGTCAGCTGCAAGAAATTCCTCATATGGAATTAACACTGTACTTTTTCCTCAATACTGTTTCATTTAATGTTCTCCCCATGGCTAAATACAGATCATATCTATTCAATTTGCAAGTGGCTCAAAGCTGAGAGAAATAGTTAATATGATTATGGCAGAGGTAAGCTTGAAGAATTATTAGATAAAAATTAATGGGATAGATTATACACTCGTGCTTGGCAACTCAGCTTTGTATGGAAGCTCAAAAAGACCTACAGGTTTTACTATCTCTAGGCTAAATTAGAGTAAGGGATGGTTCCATTCTACTCATTTGCTTGTGGTTTAATTATGAGTTCATCCATTCATTCAAAAAGTATTTTAGGGTATGTGTGCTAGCCCTCAGATATGTGTTAGGGAACAAGACCCACATGTTTCAGCCTTCATAGAGTTTTCATTTCAAACACTAACGGTAATTATAGTTGTGACCAATCATATTTTTTACAAAGATGTGGTTTTTTACAAAGATGTTATGTTATAAACCTTATTTTGTACTTTCTTCTTTTGCCTTTTAATTGTTACATGGCCTTAAATTATTGGGAATATACTATAGTTGCAGCAGTGGTAGGGAGTTGAGAGAAATTGCATCTTATGACTTTTCTGTGAAAGGGAGCAGTCATGTGACTAAGAAATGAATAAAGTAGAAATAAAAAATTAAGTCAGAGCCAAATATGGTGGCACACACCTGTAATTCCAACACTTTGAAGGCTGAGGCAGAAGACTAGCCATGAGTTCTAGGCCAGTCTGGGTTACATAGTGAGTTAAAAGCCAACCTGAACTACAGAGCCAGACCCTGTCTCAAAAATCAAAAAGAAAGGAGTTAAGCCAAGGTATAATGGCTCATGCCTGTAATTCCAGCACTGCAGAAGCTGAGGCTGGAGGATTGCCACAAGTCTGAGACCATTTTGGGCTACATAGTGAATTCAAAACTACATAGCAAAACCTTGTCTAAAAAAAAAAAAAAAAAAAAAGATTTGAAAAGTTGACATAGTTTAATTGTTTGCTTTGAGAATTTTTTTGGGGGACGTATAGTTGGAGATAGGGCTCACTCTATAGTTCAGACTGGCCTTGAACTCACTGTCACCCAGGCTGACCATGAATTCATGGCTATCTACCTGCCTCAGCCTCCCCAAGTACTGGGAAAGTTGGCGTAGATTAAAATCTTGCCAAGTAAGTAACCATTTGAGATCAGCAAGTTGAGATTTGTAGTGGAACCAGTCTATTCTAAAGTAGAATTTCTACTGCAACTCCCAGCAGCCTAATGTAGGCCTGAAAAAGCTTAGAATTACATTCATTTGAAATTGGGGTTTTTTTTCCAGTAGCTTATGGTACATGGACTAAGGGACAACAGAATTCAGGTTATCTTGATAAGAGCAAATCTAATGTATGGATTTAGAAATCAAAATGGTGTGAAGTGTGGGAGACTGCCACATTGCTCTCTTCTGAGAAACCAAGCCCTTGGTTTGATCTGTCCCTCACATAGCCTTTAACCCTGTTCACTGAGAGATGCAGAATTGGCTATATTGAAACAATTTTTCCCTTAATTGGCTAAAGGAATGTTGCTGAGTCTGGCTGAGGCACTGGTGGTCTCATTAATAGCAAAGAGGGGTGAGAATAGCTTCAGTGTTGATTACTGGAATGGAGGCTTGAGCAAGAGCCTGTGAGATTCCAGGCTGAGACATGAGATAACATCTCAGCTGAGGCCTTGGGACTCAGAAAGAATTGTACCTCCCTGGCAGTAAAGGGACCACCTTGCATACATCAAACTACCTGGTACAAAATTGTTCTGTTTCACATTACAGCTGAGGGCTACAGCCTTCCTGATTGATACTAGTAAAAGCCGTGAGCTTTTCGATGCAGTGCCTTTTGTTCCACAGAGAACACTGGGTCATCTCAGAGCTTCTCAACTGCAGAACTTTCTCTCTTTGTCTTTATTTTGCATCCATGTGATATATTATCAGGTGGCTTAGACTGAAACCCTCCAGCGAATTTCAGTAGTGAAAAAAGATGTTAGGATGGGAAGGACACCGTGATATGGAGAAAGTAGAGCAGTCAGTTTACTGATAATCCTGATGAGATAGATGGCAAAGATACAGAGGGTATAAATGAACAAGTATCCTAGAAGGATGGAATAAGGAGAATAGAAATTCTGAGTTTACAAGGTAGTGCTGTTTTTTTCAGGACCAGGTTATAAACATGGAAATAGATTGTAGAATGTCATTGGAAGGTGCATTAAAGACAAGAAGTGTGAAAAATTAAAAGGAAATTAAAAGTCATATTTTAAGAAGCATTTTAACACATGAAAACATCTAGGAAAAAGTGATAATAATAATGAGAGAATTTCAAATTTAGCCTCACAAATGCCTAATATTATTGATTGCCTACTATATTTAAGACATTATTTCAGAGCTGCTGGTAATAAAAAATGAGCAAGACATAGTGCTTGATCTTATGAAGTCAGTAGGAATTTGAAAAAGAGAAGATCTTTGAGTTGCAAGTCTTTAAATATTTAAAGATCTGTCATGTTTTAAAGGAAATAGAATTTTGTTCTTGTGACTTCTGAGGCCAAACTAGTATCAAGTAATAGAACTTACCAGGGAGGTAGGTTTTGGCTTCATGAATAATAACCTTTAAACGATACATACTTATTTTTTTCCTTCAAATTCATGTTATTTCAAGGAGAAAAAAAACTAAAACAAAACATACATACTTATTAACTGGTATGTAGAATTATAATAATAAAAATTAAAAAGAAAAATATAATTCTACTATACTTAGCAAGTAAATTATTTTCACTTTTTCTCTATTTCTACTCTTGTCCATATATTTGATAATTTTTATAGTTCTGACCTAGCCTAAATACAGTGCAATTATCTGTTAATTTTCACTTAATATCACCTATCCCATGGTTTATCATTGCTTTTTTAAGTTGTTTTACTTTAATTTTGTTAACGTAAATACTTCACTGCTTTGGGGGACAGTATTCATTCTTAATTTAGCAAATCAGAATAAACATTTTTAAGCAGGAGTAAAAATCAACTGAAATGTCTCTTGAGATTTCTTTTTTGATCCATGTATTATTTGTAATACTTGTAAATTTCCAAGTGTTTTAGGATTTCCCAGCAATCTTTCTGTAAATGATTTCTAGTGTAATTTCTAGCTCCAGCTTTATAGCTCTAAGTGTGATCTATCTTGGTAACTATTTTATGTGAACTTGATAATAATGTGTAATTCACTACTCTCAGATGAAGTAGTCTGTATATCCAGTTGACTGACAGTTGAGAGATTAGAATGTTAAAAGATGAAGTAGTTCATCACTACCACCATACTCTTTCAATGGAAAAAAAATTGATAGTACAAGTTCAATTTAATATTGTTGTTAGCTTATGACATTTATCTCTTCATACTTTATTTTCATTTATGAGAGTCAACAGTCTGCTATCTTTGTATTTGCATTTCTGTTAATTTTTTTCTAAATGCTTAACGTTTTCTATAAGACATTTGAAAGGGGTGAGAGGGTATCATGGTAGTAGAGAGCTTGCCTAGCACTGACAAAGTTTTGGGTTCAATTCCCAAACTTCCCCCTCTCCCTCTCCTTTCCCCCTCTCCTGATCATGATTATTCTTATTTACAGTATTATTCTTACTAACATCAAATTACTTTCTGTAAACTTCCACTTCTGAAAGCACAATGTGCAAATTAAATAACATTTATACTAGATACATCTAGTTAGATGATAATTTAAGCAAACAAAAGTTAATAAAAACAAAGATAATTTTCATGATTGAATCTGGGGCTAAAGATTGAGAGAATAGATACTAGGAAGATAAACTCAACTAGTTTCTCTGAAAATTTAATGAGTATCATTTAATCTCATAAAGTTGAGAAAACAATAGCATACAAGGTGAAGAAAATATTTCTAAGCTGTTTTAAAAAATATTATTCTTAAAGTTAATTGTATGAGGACAAAGATATTATTGCTTATATTTTTCTTGTAAAATGTATTTTTAAAACATATATATTATATTTGCATCCTTTTTTTATTAATACATGTTTGTAGTATATAATGATTATATTCATCATAGGGAGTTGTTACATGTACATGACACATCTTAAACCTTTTTTATTTCTCTTTCACTTCTTCATTTTTAGATATAACAAATTTAAACACAAGTGACTTACCCAATTACTGGTTTGTTGTATATCTTTTTTGATAATTTGACTAGATTAGTGGTATTTTTATTGTGCTGATATATTAAAAATTATTTTTAGAACGCTATTTTGTGAAACAATTTTTTGCTATCTATAATTTTGCCAGAGATTGAGATTCATAAATTCCAGTAGAATTATACAAATTTATTATACTTAAAAAGGTTGATGATATGGGGGCTGTTTTGGTAGAGAAAACAATAAAAATTATTCCAGGATAACAGAAGCACAATGCCTGTCTTTTATTTTCTGGGCCACAGGTCCCTTTGTCAATAACCAAATTCAAACTTGCATTCCAGCTTTAAGTCATGAAACTCATGTGGTGTCCATATCTCTAGCCTGCTCCATTCTCTTAAAAGCTTAATCAGTACAACAGTATAATGTTAGAGATATATTCCTATTCAGTATATTCCTATGCCATAGCCCATCCAGGCTAGCATATTAAAAATTTTACTTACACATTCAGCATATTCAAAACTAGATTTTCTCTCCAGAAGCCTGTTGTTACCAATCAGTTTTAATCTTGGTTGATCAAGACTCAGTCTAAACCTAGAAGTCTAATTACTGCCTGTACCTTATAGCAAATATCCTGTAAGTTCCCATGTCTTCCAGATTCTACCTCCTCTTCTTCCTCTTCCTCGGCCTCCTTTTTATTGTTGTTTTGTTTATTTTTGTTTGTTTTATTCAGTTTGCAGAGTTACAACTCAAACCCAGGCCTTTGCACATGCTAGATGAGCAGTTTTACCACAGAACTACAGCCCAGTGTACTACTTCTTGTTTTTGTTTTTGTTTCACTGAGACTCAAGCTCAGGACCTTGTGCTTGCCAGGCAGGTTCTGTGCCACTGAACTCTATCTTTGGCCTAATGTACTACATCTCAAATTCATGTCCAGCTCTTTCTTGCAGCTTGCTTCAATTTAATCCTCTTTATCTTTAGTCTGAACCACATCAACACAGTCCTTATCCACCACGGGAAGGCACTTTTTTTCTGAAAAACAATTGTGAAACTAATTTGCATGTCAAAATGTAAGTGTCAAGTTCCTCAATCTTATAAAGAGCATTAACCATACAGTTAATACCATGCTGAATAGTCAAAAATTATGCTGTGAAAGCATGGTGGCACATGCCTGTAATCCCAGCACTTGTGAGGCTGAGGCAGGAGGATTGTTGCAAGGTTGAGACCAGCCTGGGTTACAGAGTAAGCTCAAGGTGAGTCTGAACTGCATAATAAGACCCTGTCTCAAAAAGACAAAAAATAAAAACCATCCTGTGTTATCACTATAGCTTTGTAACATAATTTGAAATCCAGGGTTGTGATGCTTTGTGAAAGTGGACTTTTTGACAATATTGGCTCTACTTCTCTGGAAACAGGACATATCTTTTCTCCTCCTCTTGCTTCTCCTTTTCTTCCTCCTCCTTCTCCTCTTCCTTCTTCCTCTTCCTCTTCATTATCATCTTCTTTGTCTTCTTCGTTTTCTTCTGTGGTACAGGGAATCAAATTTATGACCTCATGCCTGCCAGGGAGGTGCTGTGCTTCTGAGCTATATCCCCAGTCTTCTTTACATTTTCTAATTCTTCTTTTTTTTTTTTTTTTCCTGTTGTCCTCTTTGATCTGCCTTTTCAGAGTACTGCAGTTTTCATTGCAGAGGTATTTCACTTCCTTGGTAAGGTTAATTCCTAAGTATTTAGCTTTTTTGGTGCTATTGTTTTCCTAATTTTTTTCTCAGTGAGTTCATTACTGGTACAGGAAAACTGTTGATTTTTGTGTGCTGGCTTTGTATCCTGATATATTACTGAATTTGGTTATTCTAAGAATCTTTTGGTAGAATTTTTTTTTTAATGTAAAGGATCATGTGTGCAAATAAAGATAGCTTCACTGATTTCATTTAGTATATGAATCCTTGTTATTTCTTTGTCTTGCCTCATTGCTCTGGTTAAAGTTTTGAATACTATATTGAACAGGACTAGCGACAGTGGATATCCTTGTCTTGTTTCTGTTTTCTTGTTTTAGTTTTCTTGTTTCTTGTTTCTGTTTTCTTGTTTTAGAGGGAAAGCTTTGAGATTTTCCTCATTTAATACGATATTGGCAATAGGCATGTCATAAATGGCTTTTATTGGGTTGTGATCATGTCATTCTATATCTATTTTTTAAACTGTATTGTAATCATAAATAGATACTGGATTTTGTCAAAGGCTGTTTCTACATCTATTGCACAGATCATATGATTTTTTTTCTTGCTTCTGTTGTTATGTGGTATATTACCTTTGTTGATTTGCATATGTGGAACTATTCTTGACTCCCCACATTGAAGCCTACTTGGCCATATGTCTGATCTTTTTCATAATTTGCTGCTTTCTGTTTGCCAGTATCTTGTTAGATATACATAATGATCACATTCTTCATAAGGAATTTATACCTGTACATGATTTATCTTGATTCTTCTTTGTTTCTTATTTTGCCTAATTCCTCTTCACTTTTTTATTTATAAAAGCTATGTTTCTATGTTTTCTTTTTTCTTTTCCCTTTCTTTTCCACTCTCCCTCCCTAGTTCTGCTTCTAATTTGAGTCATTTCTTCCTATTTCACACTATCTGTTGCATATTTTGGTGCACTTTTGGTTTCTTACCCCACTGAGATAATGCAATATTTACACATGCAAGTTTGATTTATTTCACTTATGAGTGTGGTCTCAAGCTCGCATCCATTTACTAGAAATGTCTCAAGTTTATCCTTCTTTATGATTAACTAGCACTCTGTTGTATTAAAAAAAACCCCACATTCTCTTTATCCATTTATCGGTTGATGGGCATTTGGACTGTTCCCAAGATTCAGCTATTACAAACTTTGCAGCTATAAATGTGGGTCTGCATTTATTGCTGTGATACAATGCTTTTAATTTCTTCAAGACTGTACCAAGAAGAGGAATAGCTGGGTCAAATGGGACTTCTAGTCCTAGTTTTTTGAGGAATTTCTACAGTACTTTCCACAGTGGTTACACCAGTCTACATTCCCACCAACAGTAAGATAGAATCTCAATGTTGTTTTAATTTGCATCTCTCAAATGAGCAGTGATATTGAACATTTTTTCATATATTTATTTACTGTTTCTACTTCTTCATCTGAGAAGTGTGTATTCATTTTAGATGCCCACTTTTGGATTGGGTCTTTAAATTTGAGAGGTCCAATGTGGTCAATTTTATTTATTTTATTTTTATTTTTTTATTTTGAAGAGAAACCAAATGAGAAAAAACAAAATAGGGTCAGTCAAAACAAAAGAATGGACATAGTACATGACTTAAAACCAAAATACAAGGTGATCAACAATGGTTACCATAATGTCTCTTGTTATCTTCAATAGAATTGCCCATATCATCAGGCATAATAAAATTGAACATAACACTTCAGCACAAAATCAATAAAAACAAAACATTGGAGACATTATAGGACTTCAAAAGTAGATAATAGTCTAACCAGAATGGGTATCATGGTGAATCTTATTCTCTTCAAAGTAGTTGCCTATACCCTCAGACTTGAGACTATCAAACAAAACACATTCAAATAAAATCAGTCAAAACAAGTCAGTGATCAAACAAAACAGATTCAAATCAAATCAGTCAAAATAAGACAGTGAAAGCAATACAGGGCTTCAAATTAAGTTAAGAGGAAATCAAAAATGGTTACCATAGTATATATCTTTGGGATAGCTATCCATGCCCTCAAATCTAGTACTAGTAGACAAACTGGAACAGACAAACTAAACAGCGATGAAAACAATATGGATTTCAAATCATGATGCAAGATTAACAATGTCCACTGCCTTCCCTTTTTAGATAATTCTTCCTCTTTCACTTTCACAGGGTGCATTGTACATTTTGTATCCCACTAACTCCTCTAGTTTTTAGATTAAGGAAGCAACCCACTATTTACCTAAGTGATTCTGAACCTTTTTACCCCTGAGCATGATCTCAAGTTGTATCCATTTACCTACAAGAGCCTCAAGGTTTTCCTTCCTTATAGCTGAGTAGTGCTCCATTACATAAAAGTGTTATGTCTTTCCAACCAATCTGCAGCTTTTGAGCAAGCTACCCCACTTTTTTCTTGTTCCCTGTCACATAGAGCATTATTTTCCTCATCTTTGATTTTCAGGCCATAAACCCTCTTTCAAGTTAATTATATTTCTTATATAGAGCATCTTGATGGACCCTATGTTATATCTTATATAGAGCATCTTATGTAGAGCATCTTCATGGACCCTATTTCCTGATCCACTCTGCCTGTGTTTCTTTTTATTAGTTTATCTATACTGGTGATTATGGCCAACCTTCTCTGCCTCATCTCTGCCATGCTATCTTTCTGCCATTGGTTGCCTACTTTTCCCCTTCATTCCACTGTCTGCCCCATTCATTGAGCCCCTTCTGCTGCTGTTCCTGAAACCATGGCCTTTCTCTCTCTCTCTCTCTCTCTCTCTCTCTCTAGAATGTCCTTCAGTATTTTTTGTAAGGTTGGATGGGTGGTCATGAACTCCTCCAGTTCCTCTTTGTCATGGAAGCATCTTGTTTCTCCATTAAGTTTGAGAGATAGTTTTGCAGGGTATATCAATCTGGGTTGGAGGTTATTTTCTTTGAGGGCTTGCCCTTCTTGATTTGGTGGTTTGTGTCTAAGAAGTCTGTCATGATTCTGATGGGTTTTCCTTTATAGGTAATCTGCTTCTTTTCTCTGACAGCTTTTAATATTCTGTTCTTGTATTGAATTTCTGGGATCTTGATTATTATATGTCTGGGTATAGATCTATTTTGGTTATAGCTGGCTGGAGTTCTGTATGCCTCATTTATCTGAATATAATTTCCTTTTCCTATGCTTG
>PVLA01013250.1:0-38155 GCA_004027455.1 Hydrochoerus hydrochaeris
GTTCCACTGAGGGGCGCCGCAAAGCCTTCTCCACCTGCACCTCCCACCTCACTACAGTGACTCTCTACTTTGGAACCATTTTCTTCATTTATGTGATGCCCAAGTCCAGCTACTCTACCGATCAGAACAAAATAGTGTCTGTGTTCTACATGGTGGTGATTCCCGTGTTGAACCCCCTCATCTACAGTCTCAGGAACAAGGAGATTAAGCAGGTTCTGAAAAGAGAACTTGGCAGAAAGATATTTTCTTAATGACAAATTTTGTTTTTAGGACTTAATATAGTAATAAAATCCCACAGGTATAATAATAAAAGAAAACCAAGTATTTTTGCTTGAAATATATCATTGACCAATTTGGAGTTTTAAAATAAATATAGGCATTCCATTTTCAGATGACATGGCAAGTCAGAAGCCTGTACTGAATTACCTTTAATAAAGCTAATTTAAATTTATAATTTTGAGCACAAATTTAATTCAAAACCCTGCTTAAAATCCCTTTAAAGTTTAAGTTAAGGTTTTTATACCTTGCTGTAATTGAACATAGGGGTCCCCTAGACAGCCATGCTTTAAATGTTTGATCCATAGCAATGGTACTATTGGGAGTTGATGGAACTTTTAAGAAGTGGGCTTAATGGGAAATATTTAGGTCATCAACTATATGCCTCCCAAAGTGGGTAATGGAGCTCTAATTCCTTTCTTTTCTGCTCTTTGAATTCCCAGCCAAAAGTTGAGTGATGCATGACCACAGACCATGGCAATAAAGCCATACAATTCTATCTTGAATCCTCCAAAATAAATCTGTTCTCTTTATAATTTGATTTTCTTAGGTAGTATAAAGCTACCTAGCACATGCTTCAGTGCTTAGGATGTATTCAGTTTAAAATAAGCTTAGCCTGATCATGTTAGTATGGCTGGCAAGATTCTAATAGGAATGGTACAATGCACTTGAACAGTAAAATTGGTGGAGGTGGTCAGCTTGCTGAAAAGTTTTCTGAAAGGGGGTGAGATATAGGGACATATTCAGTTCTGCTCTTTGCTTCTGACCAGTGGAACAGATTTTTTTTTACTGGTAGAATCAAGGGCATTGATCTTCTCATTCATTCATTTCTTCTTCAGTAATTATATCAAATAATTCTTATTTTCTATGCACTATTATATTTTATTAGAGTTAAAAGTGAAAATCAGTAAAATATGGAACTTATCTTCCAGTGTGTCATTCAGACAAAAAACTTAAAAAGAGTGTAATATAGACTGTGAGAAAGATAAATATTAAAACAAAACAAAATGCAGAGAAATGTGCAAGAAGTCAGTGTGCTAGGGGCAGAGAATGGAGGGTGCAGGCCTCACTGGGAACCTCCTGAGCAAGGATAGCAGGATGTGAAGACATTTCACATGCATTATGGTGCTACCAGAGTGCTGTTATGGTTCTCAAATGCATGCAATTTACCCCAAGGATTTTGTTTCAATAACAGCAGGATTTGTCATTTTAATCAGCCCCATAGTGAGCACAATTAAAAAGGTGATAAAATGTTAAACATATCTTAAATACTGAATTACAACTTGCTGTTTAAGAAATGAGTCATTATTCTGTGCTGCAAGTACAGGGTCTTAGAAATTATGAAACATCTTCATATTCTAGAAAAAGGAGACCATCCCAGTCTTTGCAGATCTCTGGTTTTCCTTTGACAAATTTCTCCAATTCTTCTTTGAAACCACATACCTATTAATTAATGCAGTTATACAGAATACAATGTTTTATAAAATTATAGCTTTGGCTATTGGACTTTAAAATAACTTTTTCATAACTACATCCAAAGTACTGCCATATGTTTACTCTCTTTGTTGAAAGAGAGTTTCATAACTTAAGATAAAATAAAGCTCATTTCTCAGCTAAATCAAATCAATGATTTGGTCTTTTTAGCATGTATTTTACAGGAATTTTTGAGTAACAAAGTCAAATATGTGAACAATGATGGAAAATATTAAAGATATATATATATATATATATATATATATATATATATATATATATAATACATTTAGAACACAGCAAACAAGAATAAAGGATAAATTAAGCATATTATATGTCTGGCTTTTTTTTTTGGTGTTAGGAATCGAACTCAGAAACTTTCTCTTGCCAAGCAGGCACTGTGCCACTGAGATGCATCCTTGGTCCTAAACATAATATATTTCTAAATATTGGCATTCAATTGGAAAAGAGCACCTGGGGACATGCTAGCATCCAGAGGTATATTCCCAAAGGCTTTGGAGAGTGGTAAAAGCAAACAAATCTATGATGAAAACCAAGCAATTAGCCAGGCTTGATCAAAACCAGCCTTCTCAGAAAATCACATGTAATGTATTTCCCTCCTCACTGCAAAGAGTAGTATTGATGACTACTGTGTCTTCCATCACCTGTGCCCTTTCTGTGGAAACTTACTAGAGAATGCACAACTAACTTTTCCCCTCTCCACAAATGTCTCTGGTTACTGTCTCCCACCTAATCACCACACCTTGGGATCTACTGGGTCTTCTATTATTATTATTGTTTCATGACTTATATTCCTTGAGTTAAACAATAAGCCCCCTCTCAAGAGGGCCTCTGGCTATAGCACACACAACAAATAGTACCCATGCAGTGGATCTCTTCTCCAAAGCTAGCCTGTAATGATGGGGTGGTCACTGCTATGTGTGAGGGTTTAAGGAGGACTGGAGGGTGGGCCAGTAAAAGAATTTACCAATAGACAAGGAATGTAGAAAACACAAGAGCTTCATTTTGCAGTACACTGCAAAGGGGAATTAGTAGCTGAGTTTTCAAGATTGAAACCTATCAGTCAGGATGAGAGAATGGGGTTTTTATGAGGGTTTGAGGTTATGGAAAAAGACAAATACAATAATCTTAAGAATGACTTTTCATTCACTGAGGTTATTAGATTCCTGTACATGGTATAACTTTATTATGGTTATTTCCCCTTCCTTTTCCTCTCTCCACCTTCTCTTGGTCCTATTCACAGTTGTAAGATAGTTATCCCCTTGTCTCCTTTTGTCTATCTTTTATTGTGCTCTTCATATTATGATTTACTCAAATGAGAGATATTATATGATATTTAAGTTTGTGTGTCCAATTTATTCTGTTCAACATTATGTCATTCTCAAATTTATCCTTTATAGCCAAAAGTATTCCATTATGTATAGATATAACATTTTCTTTATCCAATCAAATTAATAATTATCAAGGGCTGGGGTTTAGCTCAGCAGCACAAGCTCCTGCTTGCCAAGCACAAGGCCATGAGTTCCATCCCTGGTACAAAAAATTAATAATATCAAGAATGAAAATGGAGCAATAAAGTTTAGATGAGAAAGGAGGGAAGTGGGAAGGAGGGAAAAGGGGATTATATGAAAAAAAATTCCAAGTTGTATTATGTATATGTGCTCACTTCCCAAGAAGACTGTAAATTACATGTAATGCAAACATGAATAAGAAAAAAAGGAACAAATATCTTTTCCTAGATCATGTAGCACCTTCTTGTATTGCAGATCTTCTTGTATTGTGTTTAAAATTATATTTACAGTTGTAATTTTGACATACCAGCTTTTGCTGGCCCACCAAAGGCCTTTGGTTTTAGATAAAGAAGTGATAAGTTAATCTATTCATCTTGTAGAGAAGTGGAAACATTTGGGAAGAACAAAGGGGTTTACTTGTCAAAAGATTTATCACTGTCTTAAACTAACTACTGAGAGTAAGATGTCTTTAACTAGAGTTCCTTTGTTTAGAGTTTTCAAGGAAAGTTAGTATGTTAAATGTTTTAATCCTTTTATTTAATAGAGGGCAGCCACTATAGTCACTTTTAGACGAAATCACTGTCATGCATTTACAGCTTGCAGAAAAAAATGGATTTCATTTGCAGCTAGAGTATCCAGTCTGTTGCTTAACACTGGGGCTCTGGACCTCTCTGGGCTTACATTTTTCTCGCAGACTGGGGTCCAACTCTTCCACTCCAGTGGCCATGGTCAACATTTGGACTGCTTCATACTTTTCTCTGTGCTGTCTTCTTATTTTCCTATGCTTTTTAGCTTTTCTGTCATATCTTTCTTGATTTCCTTAGCTTTTCTATCAAAATATTCTTTATGATTTGTAATTGTTAAGTCCTGCAACATGTAGAGAGATATGAATATTTTTCTTTCTCCATTGTACCAAGAGGTCATGTTCCTTGGTATGGACAAGTATGAATAAAGCTGTTATATGTATCTGTGTGTAAGTTTTCTGTGTAGACATTATTTTAAGTTCATTTCAGTAAATATCAAGAAGTGCATTGAATTTTGTGGTAAGAGTATGTTTAATTTTGTAAGGAACTGCAAAACTAACTTCCACAGTGGCCATACCATTTTGTATTCCTATCAGCAGGGAAGATTCCTTTGGTGCCACAGCCTCACCAGTACTGTCAATGTTGATAATCTGGGCTATACTGTTACCAAGGTTCTGGGGTGTTGTAGGTTCCTTCTAGGGATACTTGCCAGGTTCTTGGTGTCTTGATCAAAGATTTGAATGACAGGTACAAGATATAGTACACTTTTATATTTATTGAAGGTATGAAAGAAGTATGCTCTACAGAACCAGAGCAAACCACTAGGAAATATAGCACATAGCCATGGGGTTAACGGCACCTGTCTTTTTATTTTCCAATCTGATGTCAGATCTAGACTATTAAATACCTGATTGACTTTGCACCAGAAGAACTGAAGATAGAATTTTTTGATTGGTCCCAGTTGCAGAGCTTAGGTACAGATGTTCTGAATCTTCATGATGACAGGTCATGCCCACTTTCCCATATCATTGACCATGCTCTAATCCCTTGCCTTATTTTCTTTTGAGAGATATAAATCCCCAAAAGTTTTTAAGGGGTTGCCTGAGGGTGTATCTCTGTCTTCATATAGGTACTTCCCTAGCTACAGGGACTTATAATCTTTCCAAATACCTAGGATGTTGAGACCTGTCAGAAGATAAGAAAGGAGGCAGTCTTATATGTGAAGAACTGTTGAACTGACTATTTAGTGAGAGAAAGCTTGGTGACTTTGTCAGGAGAGTCATGGCCTATAGACTCATCATCTGAAGTCTTGAATGGAAAAACTGTACTAACTCGAGGATGCAGAATCCAAATGCAAAAAAGAGCATGTCAGGATTTTTTTTTTTGGTACTGAGGATTGAACTCATGACTATGCACTTGCAAAGCAGGTGCTTATGCCACTGAGCTAAATCCCCAGCCTCAGAATATTTCTTGACGTGTCTTAAAAGGTAAACTATGAAAGATCCAACAATTAGAGACATTAATCTTTATTTCTGTTGGAGACCACTACTAAGCAGCTCTGAGCAGGATTTAAAATTAACTAATTGGCTTTCTATGTTTATCTGTGAGTCTGTCCTAGGCTTCGGCCCCTTGCCCGGCAACGGGAGCTGATTCTTAGTAAGTGAACCTCTATGAATCACTGGTCCTGGCTGAGACCTGTAGTGGCCTGTGAGGCCAGAGATACCTCAAAGAGCAAGATAAGGCCACATATGAAGACACCTTGGCTTCAAAACTAATTAAGTAAATAGAAACTGCAGCTGAAGGAATTTTACTCCTGCAGTTGCACTCCTACCATAAATGTCATCCTGGAGATAAGATGGTACTCCTAAATTGACAAAATTTACTACTTGGAGAAGTCTTTGAAATGACTCCCAAGGTCCTTCTCATTTTCCATGCTTTCCTCAGTTTCCCCACCCTTTGATGTTGGACCTAATAAATTTGGGTGGTCCAGAGAAGTCTTTGTCTTAGCTCTAGAGTCTTGAGTCTTGAGCTCAGCTAAAGGGTTTTAACCCTCCTGGAGCCTTAAAATCATACCGCTTGTCTCATTTTATTTAAGCCTGGGAGATTGGGGATCTAGGTCAGGACCCAATATCTTTCCACACTTTTTGTGGAGGAGAAAGCACAGTTAAGAGGGACATCACACTATTAAAAACCTGAGAGCCCTAGTTCTAGTAAGATTACTCACATATATATCTAATTAAAAACAGGTCTGGAAGATATAGACTAGTTTTAATGGCTCTGCAGGAACTGGGAATAAAGCTAGTGTCTTGAGGGGTTGTAAGTCTGCTCTTCTTGCCTCTCTATCATCCTTTTGATTTCTCAAGGAGGCTTTAGATAAGTCTCTTTGGTGTCCCTTGCAATGAATGACAGTGACCTGCTTGGGAAGATAGACTTGCTCTAGGATCTATAGACATTTATGCTTTTGTTTTATAGATAATTCCTTTTTAGTTAGCTAGCTTATTTCTCTTTCAGATTGCTGCATAGACTTGTGGCAGTAGAAAGGCATACTTTGAGTCTGTGTGAACATCTAGTTTTTGCTTTTTCCTTATATCAAGGCCTGAGTGAGGGCTATGACTTTTGCTTGTTGTGCAGAGGCCTCTGGCAGGAGGAGTCATCCCAATGACCTGTTGTGAACTGACAACTGCATAAACTATTTTCATCAGTGAATTATACCTCCTCAGGGTCTTGGATGTGCTGCCTCCTTGCACAGGTCTCAGAATCTACTTGTTGATGAGCACCTAACTCCCAAGTCTGTAGGCAGCAGTCAGACAGGGTTGAATAGAACAAATCTTTTTTGTAAGCTCAGAGGTTTCTAAAAGCATGGTTCAGTACTTAGTAAACCATTCCTCCGTCAACCACAAGAAATCTTTTATATCAAGAATATCTTTGAGTTGAGGAGGAGGAGTCAGGACTTCTAGTTTTTGCCCCCAAATTAGTTTCTTTTGTTAGCATAGCTGTAGCTATTATTGGCCTCTCAAGTATTCTATTATACCATGCAGCAAGATCCACATGTTGGCTAATTTGGTCAGGAAGGACTGGAATAACCCCTATTAAAGTAAAATCTGCTTTGGCCTTTGCCAGAATTGAAGAAATGTCTCATATTTTGTTAGTCAGTTTCTTTTTGGTAAGGGAGTAGGGCACCGTGGAACAATTAAAAACTCATGACAAAACATTTGATCTTTAAATTGACATGTCAGGGCAGTTGTAAAGAAGCTCTGACTGGGAGTCCCATCAGCCTAATTATGGCTATAGATCTAAATGAGTGTTTTCCAGGGAAGGAAGCTGAAGTTAAAGCAGAGTAATTGAATTTGCTTACCCATGACATCCAGGGTCACCCTCAGGAAATGTAGGCTGCTCATGGACAGAGGACTTTACAGATTGCCTCAGGTCTCTACAGTCCTCTTTATCAGAGGGGGAGGTGTGGGTTTTGGCTGGCTTATGCCCTCTCTGGGGGTAGGGAAAAGAAATCAATCCTCAGGCACATCAGCTTCTTGACACAGTGCAGGGCTCAGGTGGTGGTTTTGTACAGTTACATTCTCAGTATCCAGTTTCCTTGTTTAAAGTAAGAATTCTTTCCTTGATTGGTCCTGGAATGTCCCTTGGAAGATTTTGGTGTTGCTGCTTGAGACAGTCACAATTTGGCTTGTCTTTTATCCTGGCCATTCTCCTTTCATCCTTATCTAGATCTTGATTGCTAAACACAAAACAAGCTATGTCCAGTAATTGGGCTGTAGGGGTCAAGGGGTCATTCTGCAAACTATCATAATCTTCTGAAAATTGGCCTAACTGTTCTTTGAATAGTTGGTTGTCTCCCACTGGAAAAGGACTCAAGTTGTCCCCTCTACTACTGACACTTCTGTTAGATGAAGTATGAGCTGGGAGTCAGGAGAGTAAGCATCTCCACTCTGAGCATGTCTTGAGGAGCATAAAGCTGTCAGAGGGGCATGAGGAGGGTGCTGGGGAATATTGGGTCTCTCCAGGGATATAGTCTCTAATGGAGTTCCTATGTCTCTTTGAGAGGATGTCATTGATTTACTGGCTTGAAGATTGTAAGATGGAGGCTAAGAAGACCACCTAATGTAGTTGCTTTCATTAAACAGGTGGGAGAGAGCTGTATCCATCTCAGAGACTGGTGGACATCTGAGGACAGGATCATCAGCAATATTAAAGTCTTCTTCCTTGGATACCTCTTTAAGTACTATAATTTTTGGGCCATGGGTCTTTCCAGAGACAAAGAACAGAAGGGCCTGAACATAAGGGATTTCATGTGACTTTCCTTGCACTTTGCAAAAAAGATCTAGTTGAAGAATAGTATTGTAGACTGCCATTTTGTACCCATCTCTCACCATCTCCTAGTTCATATTAGACCCAATCAGTATTTCCACAGAAGATAAGTTGTTAAAGACAAGGATAGAGTGTCACAGTTCACTACAATGGCATGTTACAAGGGATGAAAGATTATACAAAGACTAATCAGAGTCAATGTCCAGGTCACACTCCCAGAGGGCCCAGAGGGGCTTCCATTAACTGAATCCCTTAGAATCTGTTGGGATAGCCTTTCATAGAAGCTTCTGTGGCTTTTTTTAAGAAGCAAGAATAACAGAAAAATTAAGTATCTCTGAGCATATAGTATCTCTGAATTCATATAGTAGACAGAGGAAAGACGGGAAGTTCGGGGTGGTCTGTTGAATGAGTGACCTTGGGACCAACTAAACGATAAATCAGAGTATGAGGAGGATGTAGACAGAACATTCATTCATTAAAACAGTCCATTTGATCCTCCTTGGCCTTGTTGCCCAATAGGCTATCTTTTAATCTCTAACCATGCGTTCCAGGGGTATATAGCTACAAAAGTCCATTTCCTCTGCAAATGCAGGTCTTACATACCTCTGGCCAATGCCCTGAGAGTAGCATCTCCATGACTCTACCTAGCTACCTGCATGGCTATCAAACATGGCAGAACCATTTGGCTGACCCTCATGATGAACCATATGGATGAGAAAAATGGAAAGAAGGTGGGATAAATTTGCTTTTTGAGATCCTGTGAAATGAGAGTCTGAGAAATTAACTTGCTAAGGACACCTAGAGATAAAAGGCCATCTAAAGGAAAGATGCAGATGAAACTGTGAGCACAAAAAGGAGGTGGCTGCAGTAGATAGTTGCTCGAGCAGGAGACCAATAGCTATTTCTCCCAATAGAATGAGAAAGCTGAACAAAGTAACAGGGAAAATGAAAACATGGTGGTGGGAAAGGCATATTAAACTCTTAAGTCACACATATGGAGCCTGAACCGTTTGTAAAAGCCCTCTTTTGCCAAGCAGAGCTTAAAATGGCCCTTTTTGCAGCAGGGCCAGGGAAAAACCCAACAGCCCCCATACTTAGTGATTGAAATTGCTTGGGAAAATACAGCACTTCCTCTCTTGCCTCCCATATGGTGGGACAAACTAGGGAACTGTTCCAGAGAAATGAGAAAATTTCGTGACATCCCCAGCTTCAGTTAATTTTTCTCAATCCCCGACTCCTAGCCTTTCTTCAACAAATGATGTCAGAAAAAAAAGGTTAAAGGATTTGATCCTTCTGACAGATGAAAGTTCAAATGGGAAAGAAGGGATAAGAAGGAGAGTAGGATCTCCCAAGGGAGAAAGAAGGAAAGAAAAAAAGTGAAGCAATGAACTATTTCTTGACCTAAGTCTGCAGACCTCAGAGAGAAACAAAACTTTGCCCAAAAGGCTGTTCCTTCTGGCTTGATTGCCAAAAAACATTACTAGGGTTCACAGGTTCTGTGGACTTCTTCTAGAGACACTTTCCAGTTTCTTATCCTGAACAAATAATTGTGCAAGACAGGCACAAAAGGTAGTAAATTTTTGATTTATTGAGGGCAGGAAATTAAATTTGTTCTACAAAGAGTGTAGGCCAATTAAAGGTAGGAAAAAGAGCACTCAGCACACGAAGAACAGGCTGCTGAGGAAGATAACACAGTGTCCACAAACTTAATGATGACTGTCATTTGTATCCTATATCCTGACATCAGATGTACATTAATGTATCAAAAACCTGCTTGATTTTGTGCTAAAATATTAAAGAAAGCATTTTTTGATTAAGCCTAACTGCAGGATTTAGTGTATGTGTTCTTGATCTGATTGACAGGGCATGCCAATTTACCCAGCCAGTTAGCCATGTCCTAATCTCCTGCCTCAATTCTAACAGGTGTATTTCATTATTGTTTTAATTTGCAGTTTCTTACTTACCTATGATGTCTAATGTATTCATATTCTTATTTAATTTCTGTATATTATCTTCAGTGAGATGTCTTTCAGGCCTTTTGCCTGTTTTTTTAATGAAATTGTTCATTTTATAATTATTTTTAAAAGTTCTTTGTATATTTTAGGTAAATATCAGTGCAGAACACCACTGAAAGAATTTCTAAACCAGTAAGCATAAAAAAAGCGAAGGAATGTGCTTGTAGCAAATATTCAAATAAGTACAAGTAAATAGGGAGGATAGAAAACAATAAGCTCTCAATTGATTTGGTAATTATTGCAAGATTTACTTTGTATTTGTTGTCTTCAAACTCCTTCTAACTATTGAATAAGAACTTGGAAATGTTACTACATAACACAGATTTTGGCTCAGCTCATCTTGCTAATTATTACTAGAGAACCTTTCCCCATCCTCATCATAGTCCAGGAAGGTTTATAATTATAATTCCAAGGAAAAGTTATTGGAATTATAATCAGTTACTCCAACCTACCACTTCCAGTGCAACCCATGGTGAGAATAAAGACACTGAGACATATATGCAGTTGTGGGGAGCCATGGGGTCCTAAGTCCAGCCAAGGTAGCTGTTCTTTGGGACAAAGATCACAACCCAGAAATCAACCTGGGTTTTATTAATTTTCCATGAGGGGAGTGGCTTGGGATGAGTGACAGTGAGAATGGTGGGAATTATGTGACTGCCATGACTACCATGTGCTGGGTTAGGCAGGAGGTCTGAGATCTCTTCTGCAATATGCAGAAAGCAAAAAATACAGAGAGAGTAATCTGTGTAACAACTGAGGTAGTGTCTAATAATGTGAGATCGGTGCTTCAGTTCTGATGTATACTCCTTTTTACCCTGGGAAGTCATAGCCTCTTTCTCAAGGCTCAGTCCCAGCTGACAGCATGGAGCATGGCTCTCCATCCTGCCCAACTCAACCATGTATTTGGGAAGTCACTGGGTGAGGTAACACTGACCTGCTGCTTTGCTTCAGAGATTATACATCAGCTCCTCAGCCAGCCCAATTTACATTGCTTAAAGCCAATTGAAAGGACAAAGAAATAACCTAGCCAAGCTCTGTACATAACAGTGCATGGAGATAGGGCCAGGTTTATCCAAAATGGAGACAGTTGCTCTACTTTTCAAGGAGAGTCAAGGAAAGCCATCTCTGTGGTTCCCCATACTAGGTTCTTATTTTCTCTCAAGTCTTTTTTTTTTTTTTGAGTGTGTGTGTGTGTGTGTGTGTGTGTGTGCCAGGAATCAAACTCATGACCTTGCGTTTGCCAAGCAGGCACTTATACTGCTGAGATAACCCCCCGGCCCCTCTCAAGTCTTTGTATTACTTCACAATTGTCTGTTTTATATTGTTCTTGGAGAGTCTACTATTAATGTAATTGTCATGAAGTTATATAACAGTATTAGCTAACTCAAAGAGCTTTTTATGTTTGTTATTTTTTAGTTTTACTATATGATTTCTTTTAAATTACTTTTTACTACTTATTCTTTCTGAATATTAGAATTTATATCTTTTAAACATTCTCAAGAATTCTTAGTCATTTCCCAGTTTACACATTGCCTTCCATTTTTTTTTTCTTCTAGAGCTTAAATGAGGCAATAGGCCATGTGGTTTAATTTTCTATCTTAATATCTCTTTTATTTACTGAATTATATTGCAATGCTGTTTCTCTCACCATCTTTGCATCTATTTTCAGGTTATTGTTCTTCCTTTATGTTGAGTCTAATCTACTTGAATTCTTATAAAATGGCAATGTTTTTCATTTTTGTTGTCTTTTATTATTTTACAATCTTTCATCTAAAAGGCAGTGTCTTGATAGTTTATGTGATTTTTTTGTATTCTATTTTACTTTAAAAATGTTTTGGTTTTTTCCCATTTTTCTATTAATTTCTTTTTTATTGCTGTATGTTTGAACAGCTATATTTGGTTTTGCTAAGTGATGCATGCATGTCATGGCTTGTTTATTTCTGATTCCCAACTCCAGGCCTCCACAACCTTTCTCCTCATCCATCCCCGCACCCTGCTACTCATTTCCAAAACATCTGCTCCTTGTTTCCTACCACCCCTCTTTTATTTAACTCTTCCATTTATTAATGGTTTGGGTTTCTCATGTCAGAGAAATCATGTGATACTTAACTTTCTGTGTTTGATTTATCTTACTTAACATTATATCCTCAGATCTATACATTTTCTTGCAAATGATATGAATTCATTTTTTATAGATGAATAAATTCCATTGTGTCTACACCTGATTTTCATTATCAGTTCATCTGTTATGAGAAGTTAAGCTGTGTTCAGAGCTTAGCTAATGTGGATTGTCCTGTTGTAAACCTGGGTATGCATTTATCATACATGATGTCTTTAATTGGGTCAGTAATCTACAAGGAAAGCTATAAATGCCCCAAATGGAATTTAATTTTTTAAAACTTTTTTGATGAACTTTCATACTAATTTTTACAGTGATTGTACTAATTTATAATGCAGGAGTGTTGTTTTTATCCCTCAACCTTACCAGCATTTATTTCTTGTGTTCTTGATAGCCATTCTGACTGGAGTACAATGGAAATCTCAGAATAGTTTCTATTCACATGTGCCTAACGGCTAGAGGTGCATTTTTTCCCATGTATTTAATGGCCAGTTGCATTTGTGTGTGTGTGTGTGTGTGTGTGAGAGAGAGAGAGAGAGAGAGAGAGAGAGAGAGAGGAGAATCTCTTTCGTCCATTTACATATATTTTATTGGGTTGTTTGTTCTAGGCAGGTCAATATTGTTGAGTTCTTTACATATTTTGAATATTATTTCTCTATTAAAAGGGTTATTGGCAATTTTTTCCCATTCTATATATTATCTCTTCACTCTGTTGATCTTTTCTTTTACTGTGCAGAAGCTTTTTATTTGACATAGTTCCACTTGTTGATTCTTAGTATTATTTCTTGGGATTCAAGTGCTTCATCTATATTAATTTCTGGTAGTTTCAACATTTCTCTTCTCATAGTTAGTTATTGAAACATTTCAATTTGATTCTAGTATAAGGTGAGAAAAATGGGTTTATTTTCTTTTGCCTGTGGATATGTTTTCAAAAACCAATTTTGAAAGGTTGCCTTTTCTCCAACATATATTTTTATCAAAGATCAGATGGCTGAAGGTGCATAGGTTTTTGGAAGGGTTAACTATTCTGCTCCATTGATGTATATGTCTATTTTTGTGCCAGTACCATGCTCTATTTTTACTGTGGCTTCACAGTGTTATTTGAAATCTGGAGCTATGATGCTACTTTGCACTTTTTCCCCCTCAGGATTGTTTTGTCTACTCTGGGTCTTTTTTGGTTTCACATAAATTTTAGGATTCTTTCCTAATTCTCTGAAGTTGTTGGTATTTTAATGGAAATTGCCCTAAATCTATGTAATTTTTGATAATATGGCCATTACACTAGGGATACAATATGATATTTACAAATGTGAGTCTGATTTATTTCACTTATGAGTATGGTCTCGAACTACAACCATTTACCTATAAAAGCCTCTAGTTTATCCTTCTTTATAGCTTAGTAGTACTCCATGCTAAAAAATATCACATCTTCTATCCATTGATGGCTACTGGAGTTGTTTCCAAGATCTAGCTATTACAAATTATGCTACTATAAACATGAGTGCACATATATTGCTGTGGTATTATGTTTTCAATTATTCTGGGAAGATAACCAGTAGGGGAAAAACTGGGTCAAATGGAACCTCAAATTCTAGTTTTTGGAGGAATGTCCACACTGATTTCCACAGTGGCTATACCAGTCTACACTCCTACCAACAGTACAGAATGTTTCGTTTTTCCCCGCATCCCTGCCGGCATTTGTTTTGGTTGATTTCTTGTAATAGTCATTCCTTCTAGGGTGAGATGGAATCTCAGTATTGTTTTAATTTGTATCTTTAGAGTGATCAATGATGATCAGTGATGTTGAACATTTTTTTCATACATTTGTTCATTATTTATTTCTTCATCTGAGAAGTGTGTATTCATCTCAGATACCCATTTTTGGATCCGGTCTTATAAGTTTGGGTAATCTGATATTTTTTAGTTCTTTTTATGTTCTAGATAAGAACAACTGGCAAATATTATTTCTCATATTTTGGGTTGTTTCCTCACTCTTGGTGGTTTCTTTTATTATGCAAAAACTTTTAATGAGTTGAGATCTCAGTTGATTTTTTGTAATTGTTCCTGTGTGAGTGGGATTTTATTCATAAAGTCTTTGCCTACACATACATCTTCAAGAGTTTTACCTATTCTATCTTCCAGCAGATTTAATGTTTTTGTTTTTTAAATTTTATTTTAGAGAGAAAAACCAAGCAAAATAAAACAGAATAAAGCCAATCAAAACAAACAGTGTAAGTGACACATGATTTCAAAACAAGGAAATAGGAAATCAATGATGGTTACCATAATGCCTCTTGTTGTCTTCAAACAGCTGCCCATACCTTCATACACAGTAAATAAAACAAAACAGAAAAAGAATAGAACTAATAAAAAGAAAACAACGAGTGCAATGCAGGATTTCAAAACAGGATAATAGTAAATCCAAAATGACTACCATAATATACCTTGTTATCTTTGAAATTGCTGCCCGTGCCATCAGATACAATGGAATCAAACAAGATGAAACAGAATAATACCCAACCAAACAAAACAATTTGGATTTCAAAATAAGATAATAGGGAATTAACAATGGCCACCACCTTCAGAAGGAGATTCCCTCATAAATGCTATATTGCATATTGTTATTCTCTGAGTAGACGGACTACCAGCTTCAGGCATGCAAAGTAAGTAAAACACTAAACACTACAAGCATTAAGTTGTATCTTACCTCAGTAGCTATCATCACAGTGTATGTTTCTCCAGATCAGTCATTCCCTTATGAGGGGGTGAGGGTGGGAGAGGAATGTTAGCTCTTACTGTCTCCCTGCCCATGCGCCTGAAGGGATTGGTTGTCTGGCTCTTCCCCAGTCAGCCTGTGTATGGTGCAGACTCACAGGAGGTTTTAGCTTCCTGTTGACTTCTTGCTTTTCTAATATTTCTGTTTTAATATTTGCATCTTTGATTCATTTCAAATTTAATTTAGTGCATGGTGAAAGATGTTTTAATCTTTGGCATGTGCAGAGACAGTTTTTCCAGCACCATTTATTAACGAAGCTATCTTCCAGTGGATGTAAAAAAAAAGTTAAAAAGATAAATTTGATGAATATGTCTGCATCTTCTAATCTGCTCCATTGACCTTCAGGTCTTTTCTTTTGCCAGTATCACACTGGTTTTTAACACGATATAATTTCAAGTTAGGAACTGTGATGTCCCCTGCCTTGCCTTTGTTGCCCAAAATCACCTTTTGTGTTTTAGGACTCTTCTGGTTCCAAATGAATTTTAGGATTATTTTCTCTAATTCTGTGAGATACAATGTTGGAATTTTGAGCAGAATTGTATTAAAGCTGTGTAACAGTTTTGGATTTATGGTCATTTTCATGATATTGGTTCTTTTGTCCCAAGAACAAGGGGAATCTTTCCATTTTCTGTTATCCTCTTCGGTCTCTGTTTTTCAGAGTACTGTAATTTTCAATATGGAGGTCTTTTACATCATTTATTAGATTGATTCATAGGTATTTCATTTATTTGGATGCTACTGTAAAGTGTGTTTTCTGATTTTCTCTCTCAGTGAGTTTGCTATTCATGTGCAGGAAGCAACTGATTTTTGAGTGTTGGTTTTGCATTCAGCTATGCTACTGAATTTGCTAATTAAATCTATTAGTTTTTAGTGAAATTTATCTATGTAGAATGTAATGCCATACCTTTTGTAGGTTTCTTAGAATTCTTTATGAACAGTTAGGTTCAAATGGAGAGTTTTACTTCTGTATCTTTTCAAAAATATTATTTGTATTATCTTACTTCATTGCATAGGGACTCCACTGTAGTTTAAAGTCAAAACAATCAGGGTGTGGCAATGATTTAGCTAAGTGGTAGGGAAATTATCTATCATATGTCAGACATAAGGTTTTATCTGAGCAATACAAAAACAGCAACTCAAACCCCAAAACAAATTCATAAATAAGTAGCCATATAGGCTTCCTGATCATTTCCTAAAATACAGGTGGAAGCCAATTCAATATTTTACCATTAAGAACAATGGTGGTGTTTATTATCAGATTTTTATTATCACTTCCTATTTTTGTCCTATTTGGATTAAGTGAATTTTAAAAAATTCTATTTTAATTTTCCATTGACATTTTAGTTATATGTCTTTGCACTACTTCAGGACAATTGCTCTCAGGATTATAACTTATGTTCCCAAAATTTCTCACTTCACCTAGAATTGATAATAAAAGAATTTACACAAAATATAAAGATCTTAGGATGATACAGATTTATTTTCCACATTTTACCTTTATGTTACAGTTGCTGTATTTCTATATTTGTTTAAATATAAATGTATCAGAGAGCAATATTTTATTTTTTAACTGGTAAGTTTTATATATTTTAAAGGAATTAAAAGGAATGTAATACATATTTATATTAAGGGAGCTACTTACCAGTTTAGAACCTTATAACTACCTCTGAAAGGAATATACTTCCATTTTCTACCTACTACCTATCAATCTTCATGATAGCATAATCAAAATCACTGCAGGAACAAATGCGAAGTCTAGAGATGAGCTTCCATAACTTACCATCTGAAAGTTAAGGGAATATGTAATGTGTGTATACCGAATTTCATGTTTCTTTATTGGTGCTGCCCTTAGACACTTTAACTGTTTCCAAGTTAGGAAAGTGCTTGCACATATACTGAGAAGGCTGGTAAGAAAAGAAATTTCTAGACTCTAGAGATAACATAGAACATAAAAGTGGCGACTGCACTGTATAGTACTAGAAGTGTAAATCTGACAGGATGAGTTGGGATCATCCAGCTCAAGTTGTTTAAATTTCTATCTCAGTTCTCTCATCTGAAAAATGAGAACCCTATATCCTAAAATTGTGAGGATTATGCATGTATAGAAAGTTTAGCACAGTTATTGTCATAAGTCAAGCTTGAATGAGTATTGATTCTAATTACCATCTACTCACCTACCTTAAAAGTTAGTCTACTAAGAGATTCTAAAATTTGAATTAGGAAGACAACTAGGATAAGAATGAAATTTTGGATTGAGGATTTCTGTATTCCACCATGATCCATGAAGGAACTAGTTGAAAGGCAAAGTTTTGACACTATTTCTTATCTGGAAATCATCCAAACCCCTTTTTATTTGTATTTCCTTATAACAATGTTCAAGACATTTTTTTTCTGCTTTGGCAAGTTATATACATGTCCTTAAGTTTTTTGATTTACTGTTTGAGTAACATAGACTTTTGCCTCAGATTCTTCCAAGATACTTAAGGCCTGTCTTACAAAAGACTACATGAAAAATTTTTTGAAAAATGCATATTGAATAGTTAAAGCTAAGAATAGCATTTTATACCCAAAGTATAATTTCTTAATCAGAAAGAGCAAAGTAAACTGGAAACTAATATTTACTTAAAAGACATTTGTTATGTTATACTATAGTGATTATTAAAAGGTTATAGAGCTATGTGTGAGGATTGAAATAGTAACAAAAGAATAAATTCACTGCTTGTGATGGGCACAATATTGAAAGATTGCTTTTGTGTGACCTGAACTGCTCCATATTCACTATAACAAATAATGCTTTTGAATTCACATTTGAATCTCTAGCATCTTCAGAGATTCATCCCCCAAGGGGAATTTTAGAAAGGGTAGTTACGTAAACACTATAACTTGTTACAAAAAGATGAATGATTTATTTCTGGAGGTAAGACTTTGGCTTTTGTTAATGAATCTGATATATTCGTTTTAATATACCATTTGAGAAAATCTTAGTCTCTACTTTCTAGTGGAGATAAAGTAGGTACAGTTAAGCAGCCAGCCAGCCAGCAAAGAATTCTGCCTGAGTTGCTCTGCTTCTATCATCACTTTCAATTGAATACATAGTCATGAGCCAAGTTTCCAGGTTTCTTAATTTATTTACTCATAAGAAAGAAACTAATATGATATTTTGGCACTCTCCAAACTTGGCACTTTGCCAAAATGCTAGCTATGGAGTATTTGTTGATATTTAAAGATTTAAATTGAAGACTTAACACAGTAAAGTTGGAAAATATTTGCATAAGGCATTACTTGGCTCATATATGTAGATGCTTAGATTGAAGGTAAGGTTTAGAAAATGCTAGGCTTATATCCTCAGAATATTTGGAGATGATGTTTACACTGGTCATAAGCTCATTGATCCTTCTTAGTCTTTAGCCCATACTTTGTTTAGCTACATATATTGTTAAAAATAATAGTATTTCATGTTGCAAATCCCTACTGGAAATTATTGTTATAGTAAGAAGTGATTTGAACTATGTAGGTGAATCTATTTCATTTCATTTCATTATTTCATTATTTATTTATTTATATTTTTTTAACCAGGCATGGTCACATATGTCTGTAATTCTAGCTACGTTCTGGGCAGCTGAAGCAGGAGGAATGAATCTGAGACCAGCCAGTCTGTCTCAAAAAGCTCTAGCACAGTATACTGTGGAACTCCAACTATGAAGTAGTAAGTGGAAGACCACTGCTTATGAGTCTTCCAGAGGATTCTTTAGAAAAGTAGAAAATTCCTAAATAGACATTCAGTATCTTTAATAGATATAAACTTACCCTTTTCTAGCAAAGGGTCAAATACCTACCCACACCACTTAACACGCTAGCAAGTTAATAGGTTATGTAGCTGTTTATGCTCTTCAGTCCAGGACTATCAGCCACAATAGATGAATCTATTTTGATGATCATATAGTGATTATTGACTTTTTAAACTTCTTAGTAAAATGATATTTTACCTTTCAAATATAGAAAAAGTTCTATAAACATGGAGTAGATTACTTAATTTATAGCCTTAATTTAAAATTCATATCTGATTATGCTATCAATTTTACTTCTTTTTAAAAATATACTTATTTAACAAATAATGATGAAGTATATATAACTGATAAAACTTTTCTGCACAAAATATCTATTAGAAAGCTGACATGAACCTATAATCCACTCATTGCCAGATGCAATACACATTGCAGTAATTATTATTTAACTTCACTTTACAGTTCCTAAAGGAATGGGCAGCCAGACTTCCTGGGATTTGTATTTTGCCTTTATCACTGGCTGGGTAAATTTATGTGCAGGTTACATAGTCTCTTTCACACTGTATAACTCATCTATAAAATAATAATTGGAAGTACTATTTTATGAAAAATATAAAAAATGATTTACACATATACATAAGAATATATTTCATCTGTATGGTTATCATTTAGGAAGAATGCAATGAATGTTAGCTATTGTTTAACTCTTTATTTCAAATATATATATATGTGAGTGTGTTCTTTATTCTGAAATATTTTCAATAATTTTTAATATTGTATTGTATTTGTAATCATCAGTCTCTTAAAACTTTGGCTACAAAGTCACTTTAGCTGCATTTTTAGAAACAATACCATTGATCAAGAAAATGGACATTATGCAAAGAAATCTTTTGTTTTTCTGGAAAAATAAATTTTAGTACTACAGATAGGCTTGTGTTTGCATGTAAATAAGCACTGGTAATTGAATATCTTTATTTACAATGACATTTCATAGGTATTAATGAAAATGTTACTATGTATTTACAGACTGCTTGTAATGTTTCTATCACAGATTTGTTTTGGCCTCAGCTACACCCTCTCATGAATTTTCTGGAAGATGGGAACCACACTACAGTAACAGAGTTCATTTTATTGGGTTTAACAGATGATCCCATCATGCGGGTCATCCTATTTACCATCGTGCTGTGCATCTACCTAGTGACGGTATTTGGTAATCTCAGCACAATTGTTCTCATCAGACTCTCCTCTCAGCTCCATCATCCCATGTACCTTTTTTTAAGCTACTTGGCTTTTGCCGACATAGGTTTTTCTTTTTCTGTAACACCCAATATGCTTGTAAACTTCCTGGTGGAAACAAACACAGTCTCCTACCTTGGATGTGGTATCCAGCTTGGCTCAGCTGTTTTCTTTGGGACAGCTGAGTGCTTCCTGCTGGCTGCCATGGCCTATGATCGCTTTGTAGCAATCTGCAACCCACTGCTCTACTCAACCAAAATGTCCACACGAGTCTGTGTCCATTTACTTGTAGTGTCTTACATAGGTGGCTTTATTAATGCTTCCTCCTTTACCTTTTCCTTCTTTTCATTACTCTTTTGTGGACCAAATCGGGTCAATCACTTTTTCTGTGATTTTGCTCCTTTAGTTAAACTCTCTTGTTTGGATGTCAGTGTGCCTGCAGTTGTTCCCTCACTTTCTTCTGGCTCCATCATTGTGGCCACAGTGTTTGTCATAGCCATTTCCTACATCTGCATCCTCATCACCATCCTGAAGATGCACTCCACTGAGGGGCGCCTCAAAGCCTTCTCCACCTGCACCTCCCACCTCACTGCAGTGACTCTCTACTTTGGAACCCTTTTCTTCATTTATGTGATGCCCAAGTCCAGTTACTCTACCGACCAGAACAAGGTGGTATCTGTGTTCTACACTGTAGTGATCCCCATGTTGAACCCCCTCATCTACAGTCTCAGGAACAAGGAGATTAAGGAAGCTCTGAAGAGAGAGCTTAGCAGGAAGATATTTTCTTAAGGTCATCTGTCATTTTGTCAAATTTGATGTAATGGATAAGATCCCAAAGACATAATGATAAAAGGAAACAGTGTATACAGTATATGTAATTACTGTATATCTCTGCACATATCATTAACCATGTGGAACTGTTTGATAAATAGGAGAAGGTTTTATTTTAAGCTAACCAGAATCTTACAGTGAGTTACCTTTAATAAAACTAAGTTAAATTTGGGACAAAGAGCACAAATTGAACGAACAAAACTTGTTGAAAGTCCTTTTAAAATTGTATTTATATTTTTTCTAAAGTTTTTCTCCACCATAAATTGAGGTTATTATCCATGGAGTAGTTGAGATATTCAGGTCTCTGAAAAGTCCATGTATTAATGGGTTGGTCTGTAACAAATACTATTGGAAGGAGATGGAAACTATTAAGAATTGGGCTTAGTAGTGGAATTTTGGTCATTGAGTGTATGACTCGGAGAAATGGGATTCTATTTTTTCTTCTTTTTCACTTCCCTGTCATCAGACGTAGTTTTCTCTGCAATGTGTTCCTGGCTAGATGCTCCCATGGCCTGAAACCTCCAAAATAAGACTTTTCTCTTTATAATTTATTATCTCAGCTACTTAGTACAATATAGAAAATCAAGGATTACATGCTTCTCTCCTTAAGGATATTTTCATTTTGCAATCAGCTTATACAGATTACTGTAGTTATGACTGAGAACATTCTAAGAGAAATGATGAAGTATAACATGAGAATAAAGTTGGTGGTACTCAACATCTTCTAGAAAGATTGTCCATGAGGAATGAGCTTTGTGGACATATGTAATTCTGGTCTGGCTTCCTGACCAGAATTTCCAACCATTTATGGGATTTCCAGAGAAAAACAGGTCGAGCCATTTCTGAATAACCTGTGATTTTATGTCAGGTCAAAAATAAGCAAGGGCTTTTGCTGGAATTAAGCAGGGTCCTGGGCTCTTCAAGATTGAGTTAAACAAAAACAAACAACAGATAAGAATTCAGCTAGTAGAGTAACTGTTAGGCTGTGAGGAGCAAACTTCTAGAGTGATTTATGGTCAGACTCACACAATGTTCAAAGATGCTCTGTAGACCTGTCTGTCTTTTCCTTGAAAGTGTGAAGAGCTGTAATCAACCTTCACACGCAGACAGCTATCACATTCAAGTCCCTGACCTCTCCTCTCTTCATGTTTCTGAAACAAATACCTTCTTTTGCTGAAAGAAACAACTGCAGTAATCTTATCATTTATTTATTTTTCCTTTCATGCCTTGAGAAATAATAGTGAGTCATTGTTATAGTCAAGGCACTTTCCTAGGCTATTAGGGAAAACAATAAAAATGGAATTTATCCTCTAGTATAGGAATCATGCAGTAACATTTAAAAAAAGTTATATAGACTATGAGAAAGGGTAAGTACTGCAGAGAGAAAAACAAAACAAAACAAAACAAAACAAAACAAAACAAAACAAAACAAACGAGGGTCAAATGCTAGAGACTGATGTGCTGGACCAGGGAAAGGTGAATGCAGGACTCATTGGGAACATGACACCTTACTGGTCTCAGAGTGAAAGTATCTGATGGTGAATATGGTACTGCATGTGTAGAATTGTATGAGTCTAATATTTACCCTTGAGGTTTCTGTTCCAACAACACAACGACTGGTCATTTTAGGCAATCCCATGATAAGCACAATTAAAACAAACAGACAAACAAACAAACAAAAAATGTTAAAGTATGTAAGTTAGCTGGTTGTGTGTTTGTTATGAATGGCTTTTATCAGTTTGTAGTAAGGTCTTTTTATTCTTATTTTCATCAGAGTTTTCTTTTTCCCAAGAAGCAATGTTGAATTTTGCCAGAGGCTTTTTTTTCGCATCTGTTGAGATGAATGCATGATTTTACATTTGATTCTATTTATGTAGTAATTTGATTTATTGATTTATGTATCATTATTGCATCCTGTGGATAAAGCCAACTTGATACAATAAATAATATTTTTAGTGATTAGTTGAAATCTGCTTCCAAGTATCTTGTTGAGTAATTTGCATCTATCTTAATCAAGGATATTGGCCTGTAGTTTTTTCATGGAAGAGCTTAAATAATATTTGCCTTATTTCTCTTTAGAAGTTATGATAAAATTCACTGGTGAACATATTGGGTCCTGGGGATTTCTTAGTTGCTAGAGTTTTTATTGCTCTATCAATTTTATTGCCTGTTACTATTCAGATCAGGAATAGTCATAGTATCTTTTTGGTTTAATTTTGCTAATCATATGTGTCCGTGAATTTCTTCCAGATTCTCCAATATTGAAATATAAATTTTCAAAATATTGTTTTTTAATAATCCTGTGTGTTTCTGCAGTGTCCTTGATCCAAGAGACTATGGTTGTCAGGATTCCAGCCCAGGAATTGTGGGGAGGGATATCAATACATTATGTGTATGGTGTCTCTGACCTTAGAATATATTGGGTCGCTAATTTAGAGTAGAGATTTACTGGATTTCCCATACATGGTCCTTAGGACAGCATCTCTAAATGTTCCTCTGAGTCCAACAGTTTTAAGTACTGTATTGTGATGGCTCCATCAACCTTGGCATTGTGATTTTACCACACACATTATCTCTGATATGTCAAGGTTTTATATCATTATTGAAAAGTGTGTCTTATCTTAGATTTGTTCTTTCCCATGCACATCTTTGGACTCCAGTTAGTTGATATTTCTATGCTTCTTAAAAATTATTATGTTCCTTAACCAATTAATTTCTTCATACTATGAAATAGAAGATGCTCTGTGCACTCATAAGAATGCATGGAAAGGCTACATACATGAAATTCACATGCTGTAGGTGTATTGTTTTCATTTATTTCTTAAAAAATACTATGAACACTGTAGAATTTTCTTCCGTGAAAGCTTTGGGGAACTTACAGTTGTCTTGGGTAACCTTAGGGCTCTCAGCAGCCAAGTTTCACAAGATGGAACCCCCCAGAAGGCCACTAGGGACCATGATAGAGTCCATTATGTGGCAAGACATCTTTCACAGTTTTTAATTTTTCTAGGCATCTCCAGAGAAATCCACTCAGTCAATTTCCTCAGCAACCTATGAATTTTCTTATTTTTTCTTTTTATTTCATTTCACTATCTTTATTTTCTTCTTTCTTTCTTCTTTCTTTCTTTCTTTCTTTATAATTCTTCACTGTGTTGCCAAAGTTTTTTTTAATTTTTTAAATTTTAAACCTGATACTTGAGCCATCCCAGGGTTACTTTCATTGGTGGGTAGTGATATCCTTCTTGAGACCTAAAATAGCAAAGGTAATCCTGAGCAACAAAGGCAAAGCAGAAGGTACCACAATCCTTGACTTGAAACTAAACTGCAAAGCTACTGTGATAAAATCAGTATGGTATTGGAAAAAAGCAGACCTGAAGATCAATGGAATATATTAGAAGGTGAAGACACAACTACAAACACATTCAGAACCTTATCTTTGACAAAGGGAAAAGCTTGTTCACTGGAAGAAAGTTTCTTTTAAAAATGATGCTGGAAAAATAGCTTTCCACATGTCAAAGACTAAAACTAGACTCATGTCTATCACTATGCACTAAACTAAAGTCAAAATGTATCAAAGATCTAAATATTAAAACAGAGACTTTAAATCTACTGGTAGAGAAATTAAGTGGAAACCTTGAAGGCATAGGGGTAGGCAGAGTTATGAAAAAAAAAACAAACTAAAGGGAAGCACTTCAAAGAAGCAACAACTTGGGTCTTATTTCATTAAAAAGTTTTTGGACATCAGAAGAAAACCCACAGAGTGGGAAAAATCTTAGCCAACTGTTCTTCAGACAAAGGACTTTTGCCTAGAACATATAAATAATTGGGAAAAAAATTAGGTCTCCCAAATTCAAATACCCAACCCAAAAATGAGCATCTGAGATGAATACACACTTCTCAGGTGAAGAAATACAAATGGCAAATAAATATATTAAAAAATGCTCAGCATCATTGATCACTTGAGAAATGCAAATTAAAAAACAATGAAATTTCATCTCACTCCAGAAAGAACAGTTATCTTCAATAAATCAACCAATAACAAATGCTGTATGAGCTATGGGGAAAAAGGCACCTTCTCCACTGTTGGTGGGAGTGTAGAATGGTACAACAACTGTGGAAATCAGTGTGAAGCTTCCTCGACAAAGTAGGATTTGAGGTCCCATTCTAGCCAGCCACTCAGCTTCTGAGTATTTTCCCAAAAGAATAAAAAGCATCATATCACAGTAACATATGTTCATCCATGTTTGTAGCCACACAATTGTAATAGTTAAATCCTGGAAAGGACCCAAATGCCTATCAATGGAGGAATGGATAAAAAAAGATGTGATATTTTTATATAATGAAGTACTACTCTGATATAAAGAAGGATAGACTCGAGGCTTTTATAGGTAAATGGGTGTAGCTGGAGATCATACGCATAAGTGAAATAAGTAAGATTTGCATGTGTAAACATCACATTGTCTCCCTAGAGTAAGAAACTGAAAAAGTAAATAACATTCAAAGTCTACAATAAATATTGTGAAAGGGAAAGAAACTCTTCAAAAGGAAAGAAAAACTGGGATGGGGAAAAGAGAAAAGAAGGAAGGAAAAAGAATATATATATGTATATACATTCATATATGTATATATACATATATGATAGCTAAGGTAATTGTACTACTAATTTCTTTCAGTTCATTGAAAAATGATTTATGCTTACATTTTTATCAATTTTTCATGCCTGTATGCTGCAATCTGAGCTACTACTTTGAAGTTAACAACATACAATATATTAGCCATTGCTAATCTCCTGTTATATTTTCCTAGTATCTCCTGTTTTGAAATTCTGTATCATTGTTTCCATTGTTTTTTCTCCTTAAAATAAAACAATGATCTCCTTGTGTTTTTTAGGGACAAAAGGTAGTGTTTCCTAATTAGACATCTGGTTCCTCATTCTGGAACTCACTTTAATATTTCAAAGTTTTTATTCTTACTGCCTTTGATACCTTATCACACTAAAGTGGAATCTGTTCTTAGCTACATGAAAAACAAGGTAATTAAAACCCAAATTGCTCGTATACATTTGGAATGTGAATGATTACCTCTCATACATTTTACTTATTATAAATGCCATTAATTTTATAGTTCTGAAAATATTCCAATTCCCATAAGTTCCTTATACTACATGCAGGGGAAGAAACAGACTCTATTACACAAGGTCTTACCTGGGGAATCAGTGAGAAGTGCAAAAAAAAAAAAATAAACACATAGAAGATTGCTGTGTATGCTTTCCTGTAAAGCAAATCTCCTTTAGAAGGACTTTCTGAAGAACAAATACATTGTGACTGAAATCATGTCTACTGCTATTAGACAATGTAGACTTTCTTCCTTCCCCATAAGAACCTGCTATTCTGAAAATAATGTGTTACAAAACATGTTTGGTGCATTTATTATATGGCATTGGAAAATATTTTTAAACCATATCCTGTTTGTAATAGTGAAATGGCAAAGCAAAGAAAAACCAGCTATTAGACAATACTTTAATTGCTTCATATAGACCTTATGCTTTCTAATAGATGTATTGTACTTTATCCACTTTTAGCTATCCACACTCTGTAACTTGTATTTCAAATGCTAAGGGATCTTTTTTTTTACCATCTGAGAAATAAACTATGACTATTCTCTAGTACTTTCTTTAGGACTATTTCTGTATTTTTGTTCCCTGTTTTGTAAAATGTGTTTAGACAGATATGTCAGCACTGTGCATGTTAAAACCATCAGCAAGTCCTTACAGAAGGAATCAGTGTTCTTGTACCTCGGATAGACATAACAGGTAAAGCTGTAGCATACTCATAATAAAGTGAGGTAGGAGGAAAAAGTGGAGAGGACCTTGTACCTCTCCTTTGCTGATGGCATCTTAATAAGTATGAACACAATGATGACACAGGAAATCATAATTAAAGTAAACCTGCCCACTAGCACAAAGATAGAAAAGGCAAAAATAACATTTTCATGATATGAAGTATAATCACAAGAAAGGCTGGCCATAGATAAGATGTCATTAAGGAAGTGCTGGGTGATACAAGAATCACACACACAAAAAGAGAAGTTGAATATATAAGACAAAGCACAGGGAAACCAGGGAGGGATTCAGCCATACAAGAGCCATCATGAGGCGAAAGCAGATTCTCTTCATCAGTAGCACGGAACAGCACAGTGGGCTGTGGATGGCAATGTAAGGGTTAAAGGATATTGCAGCCAAAATGAAGCAGTTATTGGCACATTGGAAGAGACAGTTATCACAAGTAGTAGTCATTAATACATCAATAAATTTAAACTTTATAAGAACCTCTCATTGCAATTCTTTTCAAACAGGCTATTAAAATAAAATGAAGCTTAGTCAAAGGAAATTGAAGGGTCTGTCTATATGCCAAAACAATGTATGTGGGTCATAATTCTCAGATTAATTTTTTTGCAGAATATTCAAGACATTTTCTGGGTGGTACACTACTTAGATTTTTCTTGTTGGAGGGCATATTTGAAAAGGATTTTCTCACATCAATATTTCAAGTCATATTTCTGTTTCATTTTTTCATTCATGTGGAAGATGAGGGCAGAAAAGTGACATGAAGTCTCTGCATAGAATTGTGATTTTAAATTCAGTTGGTTAAAAGGTGAAGAGAGCAAGAGTTAAAAAATTAAAAAATTGGGTTGAGGAGAGGAGGAGACACTCTTCACATTCTGGGGGGGGGCAGGTAAATATCAAAGAAAAAGGAGATGAAAGATAAAAAGATACTATTATTTGGGTGTTGCTGTTTCCACTTGAATTATAGCTTATGATAGTGAATCAGTTAAGGTTCAGTAATCCCCCCTACCTGAAAGCAAAATTTTCCTTTGGTGATGTGTACTCCTAATATTTCATGATTTAAAAATTACAATATAAGGTGAGCAATACTTAAGGACTAATATTAGGTCATCAACATAAGATAACAAAAAGAAAATAAAGATACCAGTCATATATATATATATATATATATATATATATATATATATATATATATATTAACATAATAGAAGAGAGCAATTACAATCCTTGTTTCTGTACCTGGCCATACAGTCATAGCTGGTATTTATGGCTGTTTGCATTTACTACCCATTCTGTATTCCCTTGGCCTTCAGCAAACACTTCAGTGGGTCTTCATTTTTTTCTTGGTGGGGTGACCCATAACATCATTTCTGGTTTCTGGGACACTTGTCATCCTGCCTAGATTGGGTTATGTTTTCTCATACACCTTAGTAACAGGGCATGGTAATACTAGGAGGCTCCTTAAAAGAGGTCCTGCACTCCGTACATAGTCTTCCTTTCATCTGTTATTGAACAGTAGTTCAATTTCTCCTGATAATCTGGATCAACCTGGCAACATAGTAACTTTCGTTTTAGTTTACGTAGAAGCATGAAGAATTCAAAATGACCATAGGGAAGACATAGCTTCCAGTTCAATGGAATCATTGTTATGCCTCCTGGTACAAACTATGACTTTCTCCCTCTGGAGCTAAGACTTCTAGGCCTGCTGAGCATAAAGTTATGGGAACAGGAAGCAGAAATTTTGCTAGTGGGAAAGCCTGGGAACTGGACACAGAAAAAATGATGGAGTACTGAGTGTCAGCTACTCAGCTTTTCCTGACAAATTGCTGAGAGTTTGGAAACAACAGCCTGGAGAGAAATCAAAGGTATTCCAAACCACACATGATCCACAGAGGAACTGACAGAGAAGAGGAAGAAAATAGGATTCACTGCTAAAGGAGAAAGAGCCCACTGACACATATTGAAGACCTTGTGGTACTGCTGGAGCCACTGCAGCTGATCTGGCAGGCAAGGAGTCAGGGAAAGAAACTTTGCTCCTCACTGGGAGGTTGAGATCTGACTTAGGCTGGGAGAGTTTTGTGCAGCTGGAGGCAGAAGGGAGAACATGAGACACTTTCTTGAGTGGCCCAACCCACAGTCATTATTCGATAAGAGAACCAGAGTGGCAGTGACCCACATGCAGTTCTGCAGAGTAGCAGTGAGTAGATGGGACTGCCATTTTATCTCAAAGTGCTATGGGGCTTGAACTCCAGGAGCAGAACAGTCCTGGGGTCCTTTCAGTGCCAACATCTGGGAGTGGAATGAAGGAAGTGCTGTCCAGTCACAATAGAGGGCTGTCAGTTGGACAGCAGACTGGGGGAACTTGGCTGAAGAGTGGGAACTGAGGCCTATGCTACAATCCACTGAATGCCAAAAGCCAGTTGTAGACTTAGCTATAAAGGACTAGAAACAGCTCCCTGCTTTATGGCATAAGCAGGTAAGTGTCCTTGGTCTGTGGTGGGACAAAGGCACCACCCCCTGCCCTTTACTCAAGGGCACAAACAGGCAAGAGGCCTTGGCTTGTGATGAGAAAAAAGCACCCTCCACCTCCCTGTGGTCAGTGGTGCAAGCATGTAAGCAGCTTTGGGCAGGACAAGGGCACCATTCCCTGCCCTGCGACCAGCAGGTAAGTGGTCTTGGCTAGCTGTGAACAAGGGCACCCTCCTTGCCCTAGCACCAGCTCCTGTAAGAGGAGTCAGCGGTGTGGCCTAGATCAGTTCTGCTCTCAGCAGTAATCCTACTGTGGACTTATGGGGTTATTCAGTACAGACTAGGGAGCTATCACTGAGCTAGGGGCACCAAAGGAATTTTTTAAAGTAATTTTTTTTGTTTCTCTATTTTTAATTTTTTGGAGGTGATAGTACAGGTTTTGACTTATTGTTTGGCTGTTTCTCTGTCCTGCCTGTTTCCTCATTGGTCTTTTGGTATCTACAAAATGATGTCTCTAGTCTTTCTGTTTTACCTTGAAGTTCTTTTGCTTTCTCCTTTATTCTTTCTCCAAAATTGAATAAAGAAGATGTAAAAATTCTAAATAGCCCAGTATCAGTCAATGAACCTAAAATGTATTACATATCAGAAAATGTAACTAAAAACTTATCCACAAAGAAAAGGCCAGGTCCTAATGGATTCCATACTGAATTACAGAAGAAATTTAGAAAAGATCTAATGCCATAATTGTCAAACTGTTTAATTAAATTTGAAAAACAAACAATATCCTCAAACTCATTCCTGGAAGCAAGCATTAACTAAATAATAGAAGGACCCAACAAAAAAGAAAATTAAAGGCTAATCTTCCTAATGAACATAGAAACAAAAGTCCTCAACAAGATAATGGCAAACAGAATGCAGCAAATCATTAAGAATATTAAAATCATGACTAAATAGAATTCATCCCAGGGATTCAAGGAAGATTTAATATACAAATTAATAAATGTAATATACCATATCAATAGAACCAAGGATAAAACCAGATGATCACCTCCATAGATACAGGAAAAGCATTTGACAAAGTCTAATACACATTCATGAGAAAAGCACTAGAGTAAATTGAACTAGATGGTCATTATCTCAATCTGAAAAAATCCAACTGTTAAAAAAAACAGCCATCATCACAATAAATTGTCAAAAACTGAAAGCTTTCTCTCTAAAATCAGGAACAAGACAAAGAAGTCCACTATCACTTCTCCTACTCAATGTAGTTCTGGAAACATTAACCAAAGCAATCAGATAAGAAAAGGAAAAAAGATATGAAAGGAAAAGAAAGGAAGGGAAAGGAAAGGAAAGGAAAGAGTTAAACTATCATTATTTGCAGATATGATACTTTACATAGAAGACCCCAAAACCACCAAAAGACTTCTAGATTTAGTAACCAAATTCAGTATCATACCTGGATTCAAAGTCAGCACTCACAAACCAATAACATTGATGTACACAAATAACAAAGTCACTGAGAGAGAAATTAGGGAAACAACACTGTTGGCATTTGAATCTGGATGTTCCCTCAAAGCCTCATGCAGTTAGATTGGTGGGCTTCTAGAGTTTGTGAATGATTCATGGTCCAATGCTTGGATTAAGGGTGTGAGTGCCATACTCAGGTAAGTATGGCCTACATACAATGTAAGGGACAGAAATAGTGTTCTCTGTGTTCTCCCTTTTTCACTCTTGTAGCTTGCTGCCACCATGAATGGTTGCACCTTAGCCATGCCACCCTGCCTGAGAGCCAGCTGATTATGGACTGAAACCTCCACAAACTGTGAACTAAATAAACCTTTCCTTCCTTAATTTTGGGTGTCAGATATTTTGTCCCAGCAATGAGAGAAAAGTAACCAAGATGAACAACTTTCACAATAGCATAAAAAATGAAATACTTATGCATCAGTCAAACAAAGGAAGAAAAAGATCTATACATTGTGAACTATAGTATTCTAAGAATGGAGATCTAAGAGGATATCAGAAAATAGAAAAATATCCTTTGCTCATGGGTAGGAAGAATCAACATGGTGAATATGGCCCTACTTCCAAAATTGTTAATACATATTTAATGCAACCCAAATCAAAACACCATTAATATACCTCACAGAACTAGACAAAACATTCCTAAAATTCATTTAGGTTTCACAAGATATCTAGAATAGACAAAACAATTCTCAACAACAAAGGCAAGACAGGGGGAATTGCAATCCCTGACTTAAAATTATACCACAAAGCTACTGTGATAAAAACAGCATAGTACTGGCAACAAAACAAAACAAAGAAAAATAAAAAAAAACCAGATGTGAGGATCAATGGAACAGATCAGAAGATGCAGAAACAACTCCCATCACATTTAGTCGCCATACCTTTGACAAAGAGGCCAAACACATCCACTGGAAGAAAGATAGCTTCTGTAATAAAAGGGGCCAGAAAAACTAGGCTTCCACATACTGAAAACTAAAACTAGACCGATGTATATCACCGTGGACTAAACTAAAATTGAATAGACCAAAGATCTAAATATTGAAACAGAAACACTAAATCTGCTGGAAGAGAGGATCAACAGAAGTCTGGAAGACATAGGTGTAGGAAACATTTCATGAGCAGAACCCTGATTGTGTGGGTAATACTACCAAGAATCTACAACTGGTTACTCACCTATTAAAAAGCCTTTGCACAAGCAAAGAAGTCATCAACAGAGTAAAAAGAAAATTCACAGAGTGAAAAATTTAGTTACTTGTTCTTAAGACAAAGTACTAATACCTAGAACATATAAAGTATTGAAAAATGAGGTTCCCCAAAATTAAAGACCAAATCAAAAATGGGCATCTGAGATGAACACACATTTCTCAGATGAAGAAATACAAATGACAAATAAATAGATGAAAAAATATTCAGTATCACTGGTCATTCAATAAATGTGAGTTTAAACAACTTTGACATTTTATCTCACTCCCCCCAAAAATGTCTATGATCAAGAAATCAGCCAATAACAAATGCTGGATGGGTTACAGGGGAAAAGGCACCTTTTCCACATTTGGTGGGAGTGTAGACTGGTCCAAGAACTGTGGAAATCAGTGCAGAGATTCCTCAGCAAGCTAGAAGTATAGGTCCCATTTGACTCAGCTGTTCCCCTTTTAGATGTCTTTCTGGAAGAATCAAAAACATCATACTATAGTGATACATGTCTAGTGATATGCATGTTTATATCAGCACAGTTAGTAATAGCAAAACGTTGGAAACAACCCAAATGGCCATCAACTGAGGAATGAATAAAAAAGTTGTGGTTTTCTTGATACATTGGAGTACTACTCAGCCACAAAGAAGGACAAACTTGAAATGTTTCTAAGTAAATAGATGTACTCTGAGACCATACTCTTAAGTGAAATAAATCAGACACACACACATGTACATATCACATTTTCTTCTTAGTGTGAGAAATAAAAACAGTAAATAAGGACCAAAATACAATGGATATCATGAAATAGGAAAAAATTGTTAAAAAGGAAAGAAGAACTGGTGAAGAGTGAGGAAGAAAGGAAGTAAGGGAAATGAAAAAATGATAAAAGAAGGATAAAATGTAAACAAATCTTTGTAAATAAGAAGGGAAAGAGAGGTTCAAGGGCAGGAAGGGGATTAGGGAAAAAAGCAGAATCAGGATATATCATATACAGGTACAAATTTCCTATGATGAATATGATAATTATCCATATTGTATCAATAAACCTAATTTAAAAATCTGCCTACATACTCTTCAATCAAGATTTACATGGTTTATCATTCAGATGACTCCACACAGACTTTTTCCTCAGACAGTTTCCCAGTATGTACCTTGAAATGCAATCTCTTCCATTTTTATTGTTTGAGCTACCAGTTAACTTCTGTAATTTTAACGTTGCCTCTATGAAAGGAAACTCTTAAATATTCTCTTGCAAATCTCCAGTGTCAAAATTCCACCAAGTACTGTTTGCAAGGACTTCGGGGGAAAAAAAAACTGGTCATAATCTTTCCCCAATATTTCTTGTATAAATTATTTACAAATATCAATGAGTCAATTTTTTACTGTTTTTTCATTGTTTCATTGAAGAAGTCTTTACCAGGATTCTAGATATCTGAATTCTTTATACTTCTTAAAGAATTTCCTGTTCTATTGCCTTGAATTTGTCCCATAGCATGAATAGTGTTCCTTCTTATTGTCTATTTTTCACATAAGTCTCTTACTTGTTCGTTTCATTCACTACTGCGACCAGATGTTAGATGCACAAACACAGGATAGAGTGATTCACTGATAGTGTCCAAAATAATGAGTAGCTTCTACATTAAGTTTTGGAAGAAATGCGAATACCCCAGATGAGTGGGAATGCTTTTTGCACACTGACCACAAAATATGTCATCGGGCTCAGCTTCTACCACTTGCCTATACGTGCCCTCTGCTCAGTACAGATAGCAGCGCCCTGTATTTTCAGCACATTCCGATCATTTACACTGCCGTGCCGTTGGTGGTAGTATTCGCTCTGCCTACATTTTCCCTTCTTTATTGTCTCCCTATCAGACTTTTACACTATTTAGTTCCTGGTTTCAGATTATTTGATGATTTATTCTCTCTTCCACATTTTCCCCTTTGAGTTTTTATTAGTTCCTTGGAAGTGCAACTTTTGAAAATTTTGGGCCAGGGTAAGTAGTCACTTTTATTTCCTTTATGGCTTCTGTTTCTACATCTTTAGGCAAAAAAAATTTACATGCCCTAAAGTTACAAGGATTTTCTTATGTGTTTAGCTCTGGAAGTCTTTTGGTTTTTTATTTTATTTTTTATAATTTTGTGTTATTAATATCTTGAATTAATCTTTGTTTAGTATAAACTATGGATTGTTCATAATTTTTGGCTTCAAGTTTTTGAGTAATAGATGCTAAAGCTCTTTAGCTAGGTAGCTTTAAAAGTCAATAGCTTTAAAGCTATTAAATAGCTTTTAACATTTGTCAAAAATCAGTGGGTAAATATACATGGAAACATGTCCAATATGTATATTGATCTATTTTTAACTATCTCTTTTATAATTTGTAAGTCTATCATTTCACCAAGATCATACTGTCTTGATTTAGTTTTATGTTAAATCTTAAACTCATGCACTGAAAATTCTGTGTTCTTTGTTTTATGAAATTACTTTCACAAATTCTGATTACTCTCATATTTGTTCAGAATCATCTTGTTAACTCATACAAGAAAATAATCCTTGTAGAATTTTGAATCATATTTTATTAAATATATATAACAATTTTGGGATAATTGGTACCTTAATGAGATTGCTTTTTCCAATCCATGAATATGGTATATTCCTTTCCATTTAATTAATGTTTCTTTAAAATTTTTACCTAAAACTTTTTGCATAGGGGTAAGTTTATTTATCCTGGTAGTGTGTTTTTTGACATATTTTAAACACAGATTTTATATTTTAATAATTACTGATATGTGAAAATAAGTCTACTATGGTATTTATTATGATTTTATCCTGCTATCTTACTGATTATAGCATATATTTTTTAGATATTTTAGTATTTATTTCATGAACATCTATGTAAAAATGAAGTATCTTACTTTTGCTTGTTTTATTGTCTTTTTTTTTTAAAAAAACACTTTATATAATTTCAGTATTTGAGAGCCTTATAATTATGAATAAAAATGGTGAAACTATAGGGGACGGGATTGTAGCTATGTGGTAGTGTACTTGCCTAGCATGCACCAAACTCTGAGTATGAATCCTAACACCAACACACACACACACACACACACACACACACACACACACGCATGTGCACACACCCCAAAACAAAGAAAGAAAGAAGGACTGACGTTCTTTTATTTTCTTAAAATGCATATGGAACTCATTCAATATTTTACTATTAAGGACAGTATTGGTGTTTTTTAAACAAATTTTTATTTTTCCTCTTCCTATTTTTCTCTTTTTGAATTTCTTTATTTGAAGAGAAAAAAAATAGGAAAACAGTAGAAATATTATAGAATTTCAAGAAAAGAAGATAAACAGTAAGAAATCATAGTTGATAAACTACATATTGTTCTTTTAGAAATAGTTATTCAGGTTATAGAATTAAAGCACACAAAGTGGACACTAAAGCAGTGAGAGTGCAAACAGATCTGTTCAACAATCCAACAAGAACCTAGAAATATGGTCATCAATCCCACACACCTAAACATACATGCAGCTATATCTTTTATAGCACTTCCTATTTCCTCTTTTTGTTTTACAATAGCAATTATACGTTCTTAAAATTTTATTTCAAGAGAAGAGAAAAAAACAGAAAAAAGAGTAGCAACAATACAGAATTCTAAAAGAAAGAGAGAAAAAGGAGAATGAGAAAAAGCCCCACTAAGAAATCAGTAATTTATAAATTACACACTGTCATCCTGGATGTAGTTGTTCAAATTACAAAGTTAAAGGGTACATAGTAAATATTCAAGCAGTCAGACTACAAACAGTTCTGCTCAAAAAACCAACAAAGATTCAGCAATGTGGTCATCTATTTTACACACTCAAACATACATGCAGTTATATCCCTTAGAGCACTTTCTTTTCCTCTCTTTAGTACAATAGCAATTACACATTTTGGTTTTATTACTCTTGTAGTTCTTATTTACTTTTTACACTAGAGACACAATATGACATTTATAAATATGATTCTTATTTATTTCCCTAATGAGGATAGTCTCAAGTTGTCTCCATTTGCCTATGAAGGCCTCAAGATCATCCTTTTTAATAGCTGAGTAATATTCCATTGCATAAAAATGCCACATCTTTTTCATCCACTCTGCAGTTGATGGGCATCTTGGTTGTTTCCAGGATTTAGCTATTACAAATTGTGCAGCTACGAACATGGGTGCACATATATCACTGTGATATGAACTTTTCATTTCTTTGGGGAAAATACCCAGGAGGGGGATAGCTGGATTGAATGGGGCTTCCAATCTCAGTCTTCTGAGAATTCTCCATATAGATTTCCATAATGGTTGCACCAGTCTACATTCCTACCAAAAGTGGAACAGTGTTCCTTTTTCCCCCGCAGCCTTGCCAACATTTGTTATCAGTTGATTTCCTGATGGCAGCTATTCTTTCTGGAGTAAGGTGGAATCTCAATGCTGTTTTAATTTGCACTTCTCAAATGACCAGTGATGGCAAACATTTCTTCATGTATTTATTTGCCATTTATATATCTTTCTCTGAGAACTGTGTGTTCATCTCAGATGCCCATTTTTGGAGAGGGTCTTTGAATTTGGTGGGCTTGATGTTTTTCAATTCTTTATATATTCTGGACACAAGTCCTTTGTCTGAGGGGTTGCTGGTTAAAACTTTTTCCCACTCTGTTGGTTTTCTTTTCACTCTGTTGGTGATTTCCTTTGAAGTGCAGAAACTTTTCAATGATGTGAGATCCCATTTGTTGATTCTTTGAAGAGTTTCCCGTGCAGTTTGCGCTTGGTTCATGAATTCTCTGCCTACCCCTATGTCTCCAAGACTTCTACCTACCTTGTATTCCAGTAGATTTAGTGTTTCTGTTTTAATATTGAGGTCTTTGATCCATTTAGACTTTAGTTTTGTGCATGGTGATATGCATGGATCTAGTTTCAGTCTTTGACATGTAGGGAGCCAATTTTTTGAACACCATTTATTAAAGAGACTATCCTTCTTCCAGTGGACATATTTAGCCCCTTTGTCAAATATCAGGTGACTGAGTGTCTTTGTAGTAGTGCTTGCATCTTCTAATCTGTTCCATTGATCCTCAGGTCTATTTCTTTGCCAGTACCAAGCTGATTTTATCACTGTGGCTTTATAGTACTGTTTCAAGTCAGGAATTGAGATGCCTCCTGCCTTGCTTTTGTTGCCTAGAATTGCCTTTGCTGTTCTAGGATTCTTCTGTTTCCAAATGAATTTTAGGAGTGTTTTCTATAGATCTGTGAGGTGTGTCAATGGTATTTTGATTGGGATTGTGTAAAATCTGTATAACAGTTTTGGGAGTATGGCCATTTTCAAAATGTTCGTTCTTCCTAACCAAGAGCAAGGAATGTCCTTCCATTTTCTAATATCCTCTTCATTCTCCTTTTTCAGCATAGTATAACTTTCAGCATATAGATCTTTTACATTTTTAGTTAGGTTGATTCCTAAGTATTTCATTTTTTTAGATGTTATTGTAAAGGGTGATATTTCCATAATTTCTCTCTCAGTGAGTTTTGGGTCAGATGTATTTCTTGTACACAGCATATTGTGGGGTTCTGTTTCTTGATTCATTCTGTCAATCTATTTCTTTTTATAGGTGAATTGAGGCCATTTATATTTATGGATATCACTGATATGTACTGGCTCGACTTTGCCATGTTATGTTCCAGTTGTTTCTTTCTGTTTTTCCTCTTATGTAATTGGTCATCTTACCTGGAGGTTTCTTTCTGTTGTTGTTTTGGGGATTATGGTAATTTTTATCTCTGTGTAGTATGTCTTTCAGTAGTCTTTCTAGGGTTGGTTTGGTGGACATGAATTTCTTCAGTTGTTCTTTGTCATAGAAGTATCTTGTTTCTCCATTAAATTTGAATGAAAGTTTTGCTGGGTACATCAGTCTGGGTTGAAGGTTGTTTTCTTTCAGGGCTTGAAATACCTCACTCCAAGCTCTTCTTGACTTGAGTGTTTGTGCTGAGAAGTCTGCCGTGATTCTAATGGTCTTTCCTTGATAGGTGAGTTGTGTCTTTTCTCTGACAGCTTTTAATATTCTGTTTTTATGCTGTATGTCTGAGATCTTAATTATTATGTGTCTGGGTGTGGATTTATGTTGATTGTGACTGTTTGGTGTTCTATATGCCTCACTTATCTGCATATCAGATTCTTTCCCCATGTTTGGGAAATTTTCTGCTA